>PPOD03000266.1:109410-124833 GCA_003708425.3 Jamesozyma rosinii
CTTTGTGAAGAGTAAAAACTTTTTCGTATTTGGCTGTGTGGCCAGCATCGAGATTAAGCTTGTATTATTGTTGAGATTTTGATCACTGATCTTATGTGTATTATTGGTGTTATTATACAGTGAGGATGTCTCCATGTTAGGTGGAGCTGATGGTTGATTTGGTAGATGATTTGGATTTATCATTTGAGAAGAATCAGCGCTATTTGGCACATAATTGAGAGCGACAGAAGTTTCTCTAGCACTTGGAGGTACAAGTACTACTTGTAATTTGTACATTGTCAATATATTCTTGTTTTGGATCCTTACAGTTTTGTTCCCTTGGGATCTGTTGAAAGTTTAGATGCAGTAAATATAGATGAAATTTTATTCATGATGTTTCTTTTGCATATTTTTTTTTGATGTACTTTTGTGTATGAGCTGCCTAGTCCGGCCATTTCTTCGTAAAACCCAACTTCAAAAAAAATGTAACGTTTCGAGTGATAAAATCTCGAGTAATAAAGATTTATAGATATTTTGGTAGTAAAGTGCAGCTCCTTCAAAATAGTAGTTTAGAACAGTTTCTTTCTAAAGTTTATATAAAATATGTTACTGCAGTGTATTTATATGTATGTGTTTGAAAGATCGAAATCGCTTGGAATAATATCGAGGATTAGTTGTTAGTTCTAAATAAATATGTCAGCATTACTATAGTTGATGTTTGATAGTTTCATTCCCATATATCTATAAATAAGAAGCAATTAGTTCCAAGAATATGTATCATCTATAAATTGAAGGTCTAGAAACGTTAAATATTGAAATTTTTGTTTATCTGAGAAAACAAATAAATAGTTTCCAATGCTCATTAAAATGTAAAAAAATAAACAAAACTTAAATAATATCATGCAATTTATTTTATTAATAAAGGATATATAATCATGTTAATATATATATATATAGGAAAGAAGATAAGATCTTGTAGAGATCTCCACACTATTAGAATGAAAAGAAGCATTACTTTATCTTTGAAATACGACCTTTGGCTTGAGATCTTCTCTTTCTTGGTGCTTTGTGAAATTTAGTTTTTAGTTCAAAGAATTCATAATCCTCTGCCATCAATTTAAAATGGCTGTTGAAGTTATTGATAATTTGTGTATTTGTAGCGATATCCTGGCTCATACCAGCTACAGGAAGCCTCAACTGCTTAGCATCCTTATCGAAAATATACGAGTCATCGTCATCATGAATAGTGCTGGATGGAGAATGAGAGGAGTTTGGTGACAATGTCATTTCTGTATGCTGATGCAAAATGCTTTCAGGAGAGGAATCCTTCGATTCATCGTCATTAGAAACCACATCCTGTCTCATTTTAATACAATAATTTTGGAGGTTTTGAGTCAATGCTCTCTTATTGGCTTTAATTTTTATCTTTAATAAAGCTAAAGAGATAGAAGTCTTAACACTGAACTCATTATCAATACTATCTACGCCCTCTACTTGTTTCTTTTCCTCACAAATCTTGCTGAATTCTTCCCAAAACGAATCCAAATTTACCTTTGACCAGCTAATGCCCAATTTCACTAAGGAGATTTCAATCCATTTCTTCAGTGGATGAGTTTTAAATCTTGAATCATTGATAAAGTAACGTCCCCATGAAGGTGTTCTCTGCAATGATTTTGAATGCAGTTTGAATAAAGTCGAAACTACCTTATTCGATTTCCAATTGCCATCAGACTTCCATATGTTGAATGAATCATTGTCCTCATCATATTCAATTATGTAGAACGGATTGTTGATGTCGTTTGGTTGATTCTTATAGCCTGAAGAGCTACAGGAAATCTTTAAATTATCTGTGATTGTTTCACAAGATTCCAATTCTATATTGTAGGTGTCCTGCACATCATGGAAATACTCGGTCAATTCCTTTAAATCCTCAAACTGAAAGATGCAGGTAAGCTTAACTTTTGGCTGGTTATCACCGTTATATAAGTAAAGTGTTTCTGGTTTCTCCATATGATCCTAGGGTTGTTAATTGTTGCCACACAAATTTCTGCTTTGGCTTGTAGCGAATGTTATAGAATGAGTATGACCTGTTCTATTATCTATCTCTCACTTTATTCTCTGTAATAACCAACGAATTATATAGGTGTGAATGGTTTGTCTAACGAACAGTTCTGTTGAGAGAAGTGGTGTTAAGTGTTAACGGTTGTAACTGTTCAGCCAATTACAAGGGACACCCAAGGTAAACAAAAACACACACAAACAAAAAACCCGCCTACGGACCCTCTAGTCACCACGTCACATACAACGGAGAATCGCTGTTCCGGTGAAAAATAAAAACATGTGCTTCCGTAGCAACGTCAGCTGTTCGACTCCCAGGTGAACCAGAATAAAAATATGCAGTTCAATTCTATTCTATTAGAAATGGGGAATATGCAGCCGGTAATCTAATAAAGTAGCAGGATACTATGGCAAGGTCTCAGCCAAGGATAACGGGCCACTGACAGCCTAGCAGTATGGCTATTTTCAAATCACAAGCAGTCTGCACCTTCCTGCTTATGCAATCAGTGTGGAACCGTCAAGATTATAGTTTTTGTTCTTCGGTCGCATATACGAAGTTCACAGTGCAATAGAGCACAACAGAGTGCATTGCCCCACTTCTGTACAAGCCTGCATTCAGAAAGTTGCGCAAACACGTAATTGTGAAACGTTGTTTCTTTTTGACGTGGTGCGGAACATTTCGCGAATTCATGTCGCAAAAATATTTCGTGTTTTCAGCAAAAAATCAATAATACGCACCAAATTTCACCTACATTGCTCCTTCACGCACTTGAAACCTCGAAGAAAGTAGAGAGGAAACGCTTGGTGAGCCACTAACTAAAGCGATTCCCTTTACCAAGTTGGGTAATATACGAATAATTCTGATCGGGTTTCAATTGCCCCATGTAATTAATTATTATTGCTAGAACAGCACGAATTTCGTCAGTATATCAAAACTACAGTGGAAAATTACTTGCATATATAATGAACCTCCATCAACTCTTGTTTCATATCTGCTTCTTGTCGTCTTGTTTGCTCATTCACTGTCGCAGTAAATAAAGAAGAACAATCATCAGTCTGTATCTAAATCTCCTATTAAAAAGATCGATTTAGTCCTTTCCTTTACTAGATACTGAAAACATACCAAATAAACAATACTACTATGAAGTTATCAAACATTACTTGCCTCGCAGCAATTTCTTCCACAGTGCTTGCTGCCCCAGTTGTCGTCACTGTCACTCAGCATGCCCACGAGGCTGCAACTGTAACCGTTCAAGGTTATGTCTACATGGATAACGGTGCAACCAAGACCTCCTTCATCACCATGGGCTTAAACACCGAGTCCCTACTCCAAGACAAAAATGACAATGCAGCTTCTCTTGCTTCGCATACCCCTGCAGCTGTTACCCCTGTTCCAACTCCAGCCCAACAAACCCCATCCCAAGCCGCCTCTGTTGTACCAGAAGATGTTGTTGTATCCAGCGATAGCAATCCTGTTGCATCCCAAACAACTCCAATTCTGCCACCAACACCATCAAGCACAACCGTATTGATACCACCAGCACCATCTTCTACCAAACAGGACTCTACCACAACATCTTCTACCAAACAGAGCTCCACCACACCATCTTCTGCAGCACCTGCCTCTGACTTCCAATCTCAAATGCTAAATGAACACAATAACAAGAGAGCTTTACATCAAAACACCCCTGCCCTATCATGGTCTGATGAATTAGCCACATACGCACAAAACTATGCCAATAACTATGACTGTTCCGGAAACCTGGTCCATTCCGGTGGTCCATACGGTGAGAATTTGGCATTAGGATACACTCCATCAGGATCTGTCGATGCTTGGTACGGCGAAATCAAAGACTACAACTACAATGCACCAGGCTTTTCCTCGAGCACCGGTCATTTCACCCAAGTAGTCTGGAAATCCTCTAGTGAAGTTGGTTGTGGTGTCAAGACTTGTGGTGGCTCTTGGGGTGACTACGTTATCTGCTCATATAAGTCTGCCGGTAACTTTATTGGTCAATTCCCAGAAAATGTCCTTCCTTTAGCATGATCATTTAATACTTTCGCATCTTATTCATCTCTTAATGCGATTATTACTCCATATTTTTATTCCATCTCATACCTTCATCGTTTATGTATATTCAGATATCTGTCGTTACCTACCTCGTTTTTTTATGTTTACCCTATATAAACCAATACATGTTTACGTTTCATTATTTATTACTACAGTTGTTCTTACCCATCTTCAGCAAGATACAGCGTTAATTACCATTGTTAAAATATTTGAATAAATGCCACGATGAAAATATACATAATCTAAGATATACAATTAATGTGTAATAGAAGCTTTGTTCTACCGTCGGCAACATACAACCGTAAACGCCTATACACACATAGCATTCCTTAATACCATCAACTACAGCATGATGTGGAGTCGTTTGTAGAAGGTCTTGGTAGGTTGATATCGATCTGATTAGAAGAGCCACCGACTTTCTTTGAATCAATTTCGCTCTTCTTTTCCTCGTACAGTTTCTCACCAATAGTCTGGAAGATTTCTTTTATTCCCTTGCCAGTCTTGGCACTAACTTCAGCAAATAGTAAACCTTGTTCCTTTGCGTACGCCATAGCTGCTTCAGAATCGACAGCTCTTTTGTCTTCATCACCCTCACCTTCACACAAATCAACCTTGTTACCAACGAGGTAGATGACCAACTTGTCATCATCAACCTTGTTCTTTAATTCTTCAACCCAAGAACGTGCTTTCACTAGCGAGTCTGCTTGTGTGATATCATAGGCCACCAAGGCCGCATTTGCGTTTCTATAGTACATTGGAGCGAGTGATTTGTAACGTTCTTGACCTGCAGTATCCCAGATTTCAAATTTTATAGTAACATCCTTGGCAGGTGTACCTTCGGAAGCTGCGGCGGTATCCTTGATCTTTATCGTCTGTGATAAGAAGGCAGCCCCGATTGTGCTTTCACGGAATTCATCAAACGAATCCTTAACAAACCTGTTAACTATTGATGACTTCCCGACGGAAGAATCACCCAGTAAGACTAATTTAAATTGCACCATCCTAACCTTTTGTATGTGTACGTAGTTGTGTGTTGTTTATTTGTAGTTCCTCTTGCGAAGTTCTAATGCCCTATTCTCTATGGTTCTGCATTTAACACACCACCCTCTTATAATTACTATCACTGTATTTCTAAGCCTGTACTGCTGTTTCTAATTTTACCCGAAAGTGCAACGCATTATACGGAAGTTTCCTAATTGGGAAACTCCACGTTGTACAACAAAGTTCGCCACACATTCGTTGTTTAAGGAAAGAGTTTCCAAGTACGGTAACAAAACAGATACTACTGCTAGTAATACATCCACGCTGAAAGTGGCACTATTGAATTATTATCAATAAGACTGAACTAATTCTATGGATGTGTAGGCATTTATGGATGCTTGCTCAGTTCTATTCTCAAACCTGCCATTTGCACGTGATCACCAGCCAATGAAATGACCGAACCAGGGAGTTTGATGCGGTTCAGACTTCAGCGAAAAAACAGAAAGGGAATAGGGAAGGAATTGAACAAGTGCCAGACAAGTGAAATTTCCAGATATCGAACAACAGCATCAGCACAACAAGAAGGAATCACAGCATTTGTAAAGTGAACAATCCTAAGATATTACACTGACATCCTATAGCTTCTCGAGCAAAATAAGGCAAAACACGTCCAAGTGAAGATAACCAGCACATCCGTTTTCTTTTATAGCTATAAAACATTTGGCATGCTCAGAACAGCACTATATAAAGGTGCCCTTACAAGAAGGGGTCTAGCCTCAATAAACACAGGCACTGCGATCAAACAGAAATCTCATAAATTCCGTAATAGATTCTACTTTATTTCTCTCTCACTATTGACCGTGTATGGAGGTGGCATCATTCTAACCGAAACAGGAAGCCAATATGAGGATTTATTCCTTGATAATGTCCCATTCGCTAATGATGTAGTGGACTACTATGAAGGTGTGAAATCTGGAAATATTGAACTACCAAAGATCTCATTGGCTGAATTGAAAGCAAAATACAGTTCCTTAATCACCGGAAGTACCATAGGCATTCCTGTTCATAGGCCATATGAAGAAGAACTAAAGAAGCCAGAACTGAAATTGTTGAAGTTAAAGTTCATCGATGATTCTGACTTGAAAGAATTAGATCCAAAATTTAAGAAGATTGCAGAAGAGTTGAAATCCACTGTCGACCTAATTAATACCGAACAGATTCCCTTAACCAATTCGCAACTAACTGCCATTGAGAATCGTTTTAATGAGTTATATGACTCTGTTTCCAAATTTAACAAAGACCTAGATTCTAATATACAGGAAAATATCGTCAATGGTTCTAAGAACAGAGTCGATGAAATGGAAAAACACTACAAGGATACTCTAGAAGCCAAAGAGAAAGAAATCGAGGAAAAATACAATGAAAAGTTCAACACATTCAAGGATGCATTAGAAGAAAGAACTACACAGACTCTTGAGGCTAGTTTGAAGGCCAACCAAGAAAAGATGATTGCAATGCAGGCCAATGAAATGTCCTTATTGTCTATCACCCAAGTCCAAGAGTTTAATAAGATTATCGAAGCCAAGGTTGAATTAGAAAGAAATGGAAAACTAGCAAACCTAAAGGAACTAGATGAGAGAGTAGCCAGCTTTACCAAATCCGTTGGTGATTTAAACAAACTCATCACCAAGAATGAAGTTTTGACAAGATTAACTGTCATGGTCAATACCTTGAAAAACAAATTCAATGAAACCGGGCTATACAGTATAAACATCAACAATGAGATTGAACAGATGAAATTGCTGTCAAGTATTCTACCAAAATACAACTGTGAACCGGGTAGTGGTGCAACTGGCAGTTGTTGTGGTTCAGGCTCTTGCAAGTGCAAGAACGGCAAAGAAGAAAAGAAATCTGACGAGCCAAAGAAGGAAGATACATCGAAGAAGGCTTGTTGCAAGTCAGAAAAAACCGAACCAGCAGCAATGTCCTGTTCTATTTCAAAACCAAAATTATTGGATATTGCTTTGACCGAATTAGACAACTTAACTGCCGATAAACCAATTCTCTCCAATGAGCAGCTTTACAACAGATGGAATTTATTAGAAAAGGACTTTAAGACCGCTTCATTATTGCCACCAAATGCTGGTATATTAGGTCATATCACCGCCAAGTTTTTCTCGTTATTCCTATTCAGCAAGAGCGGAGTTTCCCCAACCGAACAGGACTTAGATGCTGCATTTGCCAGAATCCAGAACAACTTGAAGTTGAATAAGTTAGAAAATGCTGTTGAAGAAGTGATCTCTTTAGATGGATGGCCACGTGTATTGTGCGATAGTTGGATTGTTGATGCAAGAAGAAAATTAGAAGTCGAGTCTCTTGTCTCTGTCCTAGACTCGGACTTAAAAACTTTATAAATGCTATAATTCCAGTATTGACGATATCAAATTATTTATATCAAATCACTTTTTGCAATTCTATATATTCATGTATAAATAATACACCAAGATTGAACCGATTTGGCAATGAAAAGACATAGTGTCCATGCAACAGATAAAAGAAACAGTTATTGCATATTTGTATAACAAACATAACATATGTTCCAACTGCCAATCCCTTACAAGAATTACTCGACAGGCTTGCAGATACCTTTACAGAGTAAGTCTCTTCCACACCCTATGAGAGCATTTGTTCTGTTTTGAACATACCCTGTCTTATTAAAGAAATCCTGCTTTCTCTTCATAATAGTTTCTGGGCTTTTTATTTGTAACAGTTCTGATAAATCTTCTACTGCTTTTGACAATAAACTCTGATTATCCACAAATATCTTTGTTAGATTATGCGAAGCATCAGAGAAAAATGCCACGGCAAACGACCATTTTAAGGCTGTTCTGCCTTCATTCAAGGTTTTAATGCTTTCAGTTAAAAATTGACCTTCAATCCACGAGACTCCTATCTTTTCTTGCAATGTTTTTACCTTACTGCCAACTGCCTGGCCAAGCTTCCAATCCAACTTTGCTGACATCTCGTGTTCATTAAATATTCTATAATAAAAAGTGTATTTCTTCATCATTCTGTTTATATCTTCTGCAGCTTGTCTCTTTTGAGTGTCCTCATTTCTATAAAGGGTGCATTGATAAAAGCTTCTACCATGAGGTCCCCATTCCGCTTCACAAATCCAACAGAACTCATATTTGCAACTGGAACAAACCATATGATTACATCCCCCGTTCTTCTCAATATTAACTGAGCATTTCGGGCATTCCTTTGTATGCGATATCACCCAATTTAAGTTTTCCGATTCCTTTCTTGCCTTCTTGACCCAAACATTCGTGACATTACAGTCTGCTGGTGCGTGTATCTCGAACCCACAACTAAAACAGAATCTGTGCTCAAGATTACATTTCACAAACGGCGAATAATGTAATCTTGTATATTCAGCCAAAGACGAGGTGTCTTTTAGATATATTATACATTTACAGTCGGTATATGGACACCACTTATAATTTCTATTATGTTTTTGGATGAAACTTTTGATTGATGAGTTCATTAATTTAGTACTAGATGCATGCCCCATGATGTTATCTATATCAAGATTCCTTAAAACCAGGGAGCAGTTCATACAACTTATGATATTCCCACTGTGTAGCTTGCCTTCTATATAATGCCTGTAACAATCGATGCAATATTCATGCCCACATTCTAACGAGAAAGTTTCTGTAGATTTCTCTTCACAACAAATAATACAACTGAAATTATTCTTAAACGTTACACCATGCAGCTTATCACCACTGGTGGTACCAGATGTAGCATCTTGAGTATCATTATTATGTTTTCCAATAGTATCATTATGCTGATTCAGACCAATCTCTATCAATAAGTCGTCCATTCGTTCTGTCCAAACCTCTAATAAACGCTCTTCATTCCAGTCGTAATGTTGCATTAATATAAGAATATCTTCAGGTGGGATATTAAAGATTGGCTGTAAATGATGAACTCTATTCAACATGTTTTCAAATATTCCTTGGGTTGTCATGCATTTATAATTTAAATTTGGCATGTTTCCATCACTCAGTTCTTTCTTGGAAGTGCTGGATACAGACAGATCCAGAATATCTTCAAATGTGGCATCGTTATCAGAATAGCCATCGCCATCATGTTCAAAATAGTCATTATCTGAATATAGTCTCTCATCTATCTCAAATTCCGAGTCTTCACTTAAAAAACTATGATGCTTTTCTGCTATAGTAAATGATGAACAGCTTTCAGTTCTGTATAGGCCATCGTTTTTAGAAACGACCGCATCACCGCTGTCTATTTTCTTGGTATTCATGCTGGATATTCTATTCCATATGATGCAGGAACTCTGTATAATCCGAGAGGTTAAAATGCTATAGTTAGGTATATACCTGGATATTGTATTGGGAAGATATTAACTGTGGTAGCTGTTAATTTATATCATCCATCGTTTTCTTCTTGATCCAATGACTTTTGATATCTGTGTAAAAAGTGTCTTTGGATTTTCGCATTTTCGGGTCTTATAGATTTCCGCCAATGGCATAATAACAAAGAAATATAACTCTAAGTAAACCAGATATAAGATAGATTCAATACAGGGGTGCAATCTGTATATTATTTAGATGAAGTATTATTATTTTTATATACGATATATGGATAAACACTTACCAATAAGTGAATAATATGAAAATGTACTAGTGCAGAGAATAATGGAAATGATTTAGATGATATAAATATTCTATCAGTCAGAATAATGTTCAACTCTGTCTAAGGCTGCTTTAATCTTCATACCGATACGCGTACTTAGTTCATAATCACCAGCGTATCCTTGGGCTCTGACTAACCATTCTCTGCTTTCGCTTAAACCGTCAACACCCTTCAGTTTCCAGCAAAACAGAGCACGCTCATAGAGTGCAGCTGGGTATGCCCATGGGTCCTCGGTCTTTTTGATATATGTATATCCACCATCCTGGTCAAAAGTGATGATATCTGGCAAAACCATTTCGTCTAATAAGTCACAACCCTCTTGGATTTTTCCTAACCTTCTCATGGTCAAAGATAATAAAAGATTTTTGATTAATTCCTGGTCTGGATCCAATGCTTCAATGGCAGGATTTATGTACTCGGTTAACATCTTTTTTGTCAACTCAAGATCTGCCTGGGGCATTCTATTATAACCATTGTAGAAATAGATCAGTTCGTGTACTGGTGAAGTAGCAATAGCATCAAGTGGACATTCCAAGCCCAATTCTAGTTGAACCCTCTTAAACTGTTCTACTTTCCTTAGCATGAATCTATCCAAAGGTAAATTCCTTGACTTGAAAGTTTTCTTACCAAGGAACTCAGGAGCACTGAAGATGTACTTTAAGGCTTTCTCTTTGTAATATTCTGTTTTCCCCTTGTCCTTCAAGCCCATTTGACACATTCTATAATTCTCCAAGTAACAACAGCCTGCAAAATAAGTGTAAAGAGCATGAGACCAATCACTAAATTCAACTAAAGATAGGAGACCCTCTGCAGCGCTGTCATATTCGTGTAGATCTGCCAGCATAATAGCACGATCAAATACCATCATCACCTTGACCTGTCTCATGTGAATGTTATTGACATCTATCGAATCCATTAGCTGGACGGCTTCTCTTAGTCTACCCATGCCGGACAACATCCTAGCCTCGTTTAGCAGCCAGAGGGCACTGTTTGGGAACAGTGCTCTGGATTGTAACAACGCATCTTCTAATATTTTGCCAGGGTACAATAGTGTCTTGGCATCCATTTCTTCCTCAGTATTTGAGATTTTATTTTGTTGAGTGTTATCCTCCAGAGACATTTCAGAGACAGACTTAGCCACTAAACTTGGATCTGAGCTTCCGTTTACTTCTGATGGTGGTGGAATATCGAAATCATCATCAGTGAACTGGAATGGACCGTCATAATAAAACATTAAACCCAATAATCCGATACAACCATGTATATTTCTCTGTTTTGTAGATTTCCAGACCAATCTTAGGCCTTCTTCACGAGACCCCTTGAAGCCAACAGCGGATAAGACTGCACCTATAGTTGGTGGCAGCAGAGACAAGACGACTTGTAGGATACCAAAGCATAGATTAACACCCGAGTGAATGAATTCGTCTATGGTTGCTTGACTTGGATCAATTTCATCTGAAAGGAATACATGTTCTTTGGCGGCTGAATCTGTCTTATTCAGACTTTCAACATATTTGACACCGAGCTCTGTTCTCAGTCTATCAATTGCTGGCGAGTTGCCGATATGAGCACCTGATAATCTTTCTTTTCTCATTTGGTAAATGCTTTCAGCGAATTGCAAGAGGTCATTGTCTGTTTGTTCTTCCGAAGTTAGCTCATATGGAATATCTGCGGATACAAACGACGTACCTGTCCCTGCTGAGGCAAAACTTCCCGTTGACAATGTATTTTCCTTGGACTGATAAACTTGTAGACGTTCTGGAATGTTAGACTTGGGTTTAGCATCAACTGGCTTGTCTGGTTTCGTTTCAGATTTGGTCTGGTTCACTTTCTGGATCTCCACCAATATTTCCTGTAATGTATAGTATGCCTTTCGTAATTTCAATACTGCCTTTGCCGCTTCAAACATGCTTTCACTGAAGATCATCAGCAAGGCGTTTAGAAGGCAGGACTCGGTGTATGTGACTGCATACACTGTCCCTGGAGGATACAAAGAACTGCATTCCAGTTGGTCCTTCTCTGCCCTTGCTTTACTCTTTAGGGACAATTGTTCGGCGTTACCCAGTGTTGCAGATGCTATTTTCATTTCGTTTGGCTCGAAACTCAAAGTTGCCTCCAGGAACTCGATGACACCACGAGCGAGCACGTTTATTGTCTGATCACAATCCTCCTTTGCGCCAGCCTCCTTTAATATGTCCAGACCAATTTCTGCCCTGTCATCTAGGACGTAGTCCATTGCACGAAGTGCTAGTTCGAAGTCATGGGCCTGTTGTAGGATGATCTTGGTCTTTTCTTTTTGTGACAGAGGTGGATCTACCTCAGCACTTCTGAAAGCATTGAATACACTAAACATGGTGTGTATAGGGGTGTGATGCTATGTATCTATAGTGCGTTACAGTGGTACAATACCTGTGTATTGTGTGTTATTATATGGAAATGGGGGCCATGTAAGGGAACAGGAACCATGATCTCCTATATAATCATGTGCAGTTTTTCTCTGTAAATTTGTTTCTTTGTACTGACTGAGCCATTATTTAAGGCGGGCATCCGCGACAAACGAGAGCATCGCATAATAATTCTACAAAAAAAGATAAAAAAAGATACACAAGTGCATATACGAGAGTGGTGTGTTGCTTGTTATTTGGCATTTTTTATGTGTTTGATATCCTGCTTGAACTGCCGTTTCTTGGTCTTTGTGCTGATTCTGTCGTTGAACCCTATGACTACTGTATATTTATCGACGCTTTCCCAGATCCTTTCATCTACGGCGTTTGGTAGTTTTCTACCGTACAGGCACTGGTCAACCAGCCACATGCCTACTATGAACGCGCTTCTTGTCAATGCCCCATCCATTCTTGTATCTACCAGAGAGTATATATTTTCAAGTACCGTGGGTGATAAGTTTGATCTTTCCCATATATCCTTGACAACGAGTCCCAGTATGAGAGTTTCATTATTTGCCGACGCGTTCACTGGATCAGAGTTGAGCTTAGGCAGTGTCTGAGTGTACCTGGATTTATTTATGAGCCATACAGCTTCGTATCTTTTACGTTCTACATTTGTAATGTAGTCTTCACACTGATGCGATTTCCAGGGCTGATCTTCGTTGAAGGTGTTTGTGTGTACCCACCTTTTCAAGTACCGATGATTTCTTGGATGCTTGATGATATGACGAGTGCCTATACCAATGCTTGTATAGTTATCAATATTTTCATTGTCTAATGGCCGAAGTGTATGCTTTAACTTAGTGCTTTTCAGATTTTTACTATAAGAAGGCAATGCAGCCAGCTGCTTAACGGGCGCGATGCCCTGTGTATGCGATGACGCAAGAGATGGGCAGTCCGAGACGTTTATATTGCTAATTTGGTATGTTCTTCTTGGAAAGAAGGGCATTTACCGTACTATATTATAGAATAACAAGGGTGCAGACATGCCTACATACTTGAATTCATATTAATATTCAATGCAAATATACAACTACATATATACCAAGCGTCTGGTGATTTAGTGACGCTTTCAATTTCACACCAGTTACAAAAAAAGTATCTATGTACCGTAAGTGCCAGCGGAAAACAAGGAACAATCCTGGCAAAAAAAGGAAGATGAGAGAAACGAAAGCAAACACACACAAAACAGACAGGACTGACGCAATAAGACGCAGAGTATTGAAGGGGAGAGGTAAAACACACATATATAGTGCAACATGGGAGAACCCGAACAGATCAGCCATAAAAAGGCCACCGCAAAGGCCACCACTGCTAAAAACGAGCCTCTCAGACTCAAGCGTCTGGACAACGACAAGAAAAAACTGCTGAAGGAGTACTACAAGCTCGACACGACCGAGAGCCAGACAGACTCGCACGATAGCACTACCCCCGGAGATAACACAGACAACACAGACAACACAGACACACATGACACACCCTCTGATAAGCCCATTGACAAGTCCATCGACGAGCTGAACCTGCGGGACCTGATCAAGATCCACAACGAGCTGGTCGGCAAGGAGATCTCGATGAACAACAACATCAAGGACACGATCTACGACAACTACTACGACCTCATCAAGATCAACCACGTGATCAGCGCCCTCAGCGGCGACAGCGCCGACGTCGCAAACGACAAACTGCTGCAGCGACTCGTGGGGCTCAAAGATCACCTCTGACGGGCGTGCCACTATGCGGTGCACGGATGCACATGACGCATGGGCCCCACACTTTCCTCCCACCCGCCCCTGCACCAAAAGATTAGCCGCCGATGCTGTCACCATCAGCGACAGGGGGGCTGTGCTGCTGTCATGCCTGGGGAAACACAGGGATATATAAACAGGAGGGTATTCCGGGGCAGATGCGTTTGGAAGCATGTGTGTGTGTGTTCTTCTGTTTGTGTGCTACTGATGGACCAACACTCTTGTATCTGCATACACCTCGTATATATAGACACATACACATATAGACACACACATTGCTCGATCGCACTGTTTTTTTTGCGAATGAATCAATCTCCTATCGCACCGTCCGAAATCAACATTACCGATGTCCTCGCAGACTCGAAACCGGTCATCTCGACCTCTTCCTTGAAGGTATACCTGAACCTGGTGGAGCCTGTACTGTTTTTGAGAGGCTTTGAACGGAACGACAACCAGAACTACTCTTCTAAGGGCAACGGCAACTACAAGAATAAAAATAGCCGCTATGCCAATGATAACCCGCCTCCATGCATACTCAGGGGCTCTATAATAGTACGGATTTCAAAACCAACAAAGTTCAAGAGAATAGAGATGGGATTGAAGGGTATTTCACGAATCAACTGGCCAGAAGGAATATCGAAGATGCTGGGGAAACTGGAAGACCCGGTTCCAAACAACTCCAAGGAAGAATACTTTGAACTGGATAATATTTTGAATAACAATTGGATGTTTTATAACTACAAGACATTTCCACACAACAACACTGCAGATGATTGGCATAATATGGTATTGCACAACACTGGTGCCGCAATATATAGGCCCATGGAGAATACCAATTGGATGAAACACCACAAGGAAGGTAAACACATGACTGAAGCCCAGCAAAGGCGGTTCAGCGCACCTATTATTATAAAGCAGAATACTGCCATGGAACCCGACGAAGCAGGCATCCTTGGAGATATTGATGATTTTAATGACGCCAATGACGCCAATGACCTTCTGTTAAAGATACAGAAGCAAGATGCGTTGCAGAGAAGAAGGAAATCAACTTCTGCAGAAGATTACTCGATGACGACAAAGAGACGTTCCTCATTCTTATCGGATCTCTTTAACACCAAACACACAGAGACAGACACTAAACCCCACGAATCATCGACATTCACATTCCCTCCGGGAGACTACGTATACCCGTTCGAACAACTTATCCCACATTCATTACCCGAGTCTATCAAGGTAGATAACGGTTATGTCAAGTATGAACTAACTCTAAACGTTAAAAGATTCAATCTATTCAATTCAAACTTCACTGTTTCAAAACAAATCAAACTAATCAGGTCCCAATCAGACACATCCACGGAAGAGTCTGAACCCATCCTAGTCAACAAAATATGGAAGAACAGATTGAACTACGATGTAGCAATCA
>PPOD03000266.1:124853-136095 GCA_003708425.3 Jamesozyma rosinii
TCCGATCTATCGTCTATCCTAGTCAACAAAATATGGAAGAACAGATTGAACTACGATGTAGCAATCACTTCAAAGGATATAGTCCTAGACGCTTTCTTGCCAATCCAGATCAACTTGGTACCCCTAGACAAGATATCGGTAAACAGAATAAGAATCTACATTGCAGAGACAATAGAATACTACGGTCAGAATAAGCATATACACCGAGTCGAACAGACCAGAAAGAGACTGGTCGCAGAAAAGGCAGGTTCACTAAAAGATAATGCATCCACCCGGATCAGCAGTCTCGGTGAATACTTTGACAACTTTAACAATCTACTAGAAGACCCAGTCTCGGGAGAGCTGACCAGCAAATCATTCAATTTCAAAGTGTACATCCCAAGATCATTAGACAGTTTCACACAACTGCATCCAGATACTGCATTTGAAAACATTATATCCAACCACTGGCTCAACATCCAATTCCGTGTTTCTTTCGTGGATAACTGCAAAAGAAGAAACTTCAATATCCTAATCAACACACCAGTAAGAGTATTAGATAAACTATGTTCTCACGCAAACACCCTGCTCCCAAACTATCATCTCGATAAAGATTTTAGCTTGGATACCAATAACCACCCAGATATATACCATAATTCAAATATATTCTTTCCACAAGAAATATGCGACTCTGATATTTTGTCTCCAATTATCGAATCTCCACTAAGACATGCTATAACCAGGCCTGTCAATAATGCCACAAACGATCTGGTGACTCCAGGGACACTCTCGCCTGACTTCGCCTCAAACATATACCAACCAAAGAATATTCCTCTGGAGCTAGCATACCCACAAGCAATCCCAGCAACGTCATCAAAATATCCACCTGCATTCCCGTTGTCGACACCAGAATTACCAGAATCACCAACTTCCACCGCCATGTTCTTGCCAACATACGAGCAAACAATAGAATTGGAAGAGCCGATTGACGACACAAATGATTTCCATAATGATTGCACTAGTCCTAAAAATTCAAACCACATCCTCTCTCAAACCAGTCTAAAATTAATGGAGACAGAAAAATTGTACAACTATGAAATCAAAACCTGCCATGATAAAGATATCGATAGAAACACATACAGCCAGCAGGTACCTAGAAAATCAAACTATCATGAAAATTTCAAAAATATTGATATAAATGGTGAAACATTATCACCACAGTTCCATACCACGGCAGCTACGTCAAGCATGAAACCACAGGATACAATCCCTAAAACTAAGCACCGCCAGCAAAATGATGAAAGCGACATAGCTCTGCTCGATGTGGATTTTAATTCGTGGTATCCATTCCCATTAAAATAAAAGAATATAAAAATACATATGCATATAAATAGTTCAACTATATAACCAATGACACTCCCTTCTGAACGTTCCACAGCTTTAACATCCGTATTAAGCTCCGATATTCAATAATTCGTCCAGTATATCTCGTCTCTCCTTCATCGTATCATCTCTCCTCTGTTTTAAAGCATTTAGTTGCAAACTCTTTTTCCTTGTGTCTAATTTGACTTTGGATATTTCATATTTGGCATGGGAGATCCCGTCATCATGATCATTGTCACTATCGTCATACAAAATAGGCAATGGTCGTATTTTCATCCTATCAACGAATACATCATTGTTTTTTGTCTTGTTCAATATATTTCTTTCCCATTCTACCTCAGCTTCTTTATTGAAATCCTCTCCATTAATAGCATCTTCAATTAGCATTTTCTTGGACTGTCTTTGTAGCTCGAGCTCCTTTTCGGTCAATGCCAATTTTCCATCTTCATATTCCTCAAACATATCCATATTTTCTTGTTCTTCACCATTAACACCGTCATTACTGCTCTTCTTGTCCCTTTTCAAGCCAACATTAGGCGAAAGTATATCTGCCATATCTAGCTTATCTTCAGAATCTAGAAGCCTGACATAATCCCGTTCTGTAGTCTTGTCGCTCTTGTTCATCTCATTATAGCTCATGTTCTGCCTCATTTTGAATTTCTTCTTCTTGATTAGTTCTATCTGCTTCTGATCTAAAATAATTCCATCATCACTGTCATCGGATCCGCCGTGGTTAATATTTTCAATATCCTCAAGCTCTTCATCTTCAAGGTTCAAAATCTGCACGCGAATATCGACGTCTTTTACCCCATTCTCGCCATTGTTCTTATTCTTAAATATCGTTCCGTATTCATTAACCGACTCGTTTCCAGAACTTTTATCATCACCATCGTGTTGACTGCCAATACTATCAAACCCTGGCTTGAATTTCCTTGCCAATTCCCTTCTAGGTTTCATTTCGGCGGGTATGCTTTCATCATCTTCATCGTTGTCATCATTCAATCCTATTGCTCGCCTTTGCCCGCCATTATATCTCTGTGCTGCGTCCTCCGTTGATAAATCACTTGTATCAGGAATTGTTAGACTTCGTTTTATCCTCTTACTGCTTTGTGTATCTATCTTGCTCATTGTGAGATTCCTTCTGTTCTTGATGATTGGAACAAAACTATCATCATCACCTGCATCGCTATCTTCATCAGCATAGTCATTGATGCCTTTCAGATTTACACTAGTTCCTCTATTATAGTCTGTACCTTGAATCTGTCTGTTTGTGTTACTGGATGGAACAATGACATTTTTTGAGATGGATCCAAAACCAGTGTCAGAATCAGAATCAGAATCAGACAAATCAAACTTCGGTATCGTGATCTTGCTACGTTTCTTCAGGCCCATACTCCCTATATACCTTTACTCTTGCGCTTGTTCTGTCACTCTTCAGTATGCATCCACTTTTGCCTTCTGTTCCTCTATAATATATGTGATGATATTTTTTTCCTGTTGTATGCGTGGGTTTTAAAAGATAATGTTTCAAACGCTGTTTCTTGATTTATATACATGTTTGGTAATCTATGAAGTGTTATTATTCAAAAGTGTTTTTATTTTTTACAGAATGCAGTAAGGAAGATTGTCTATTTATAAATTGATTCTTTACATGCGTTTTAAAATATGTTTTCTTTGCTAGATGCTCTATATAACGAAAACTGGCTGTCCTCCTTTTTTCCCCCTTCATCTTCGATGTGTTCTTTGTTCTCCTCTTTGTCGTTCTTAGCAATTGCTGCAGTATTTTCGAATTCGTCTTCTGAATCAGAGTCGGAGCCTGAGTCTGAATCGTCGCTGCTGTTTACTACATCATCTCCCAATTTTTTATTATAGGAAGTTATCCCGACAACATTATATAACGGATTGTGTGGTTTGGCATATGATTGTCCATCGTCATTTGGATCCATATAATCGTCATCTTCGTCCTCCTCTTCATCGTCGCTATCTATCTCATTGACACTGCTGCCTCTTGTGAGAGTATTATGTGGTTCGCTGTTTTCATTGTGGCGTGAATAGTTGATGTAGTCGTTTTCATCGTTTCTGTTTAATTCAAATCTATGCTGGAAGATAGATTGATCCTTCTTGCTGTCAAATTCTTCGGTTGTAGTAGGATCGGCATTTTCATCCGAATCATCAGATATGTTTATTCTAGTCTTGTGTCCGGATGGGTCAACGAACTCGAAATAGCCAGAGTTATCCTTTTCACTATATTCAGCGTATTCATCCTCGTCATTCTCCAGGTCATCGTCGTTTGAGAGGTGATTTATATTGTCGTCGTCGTTTTCTAATAATGAGTTTGAATTTTTGTTGTAAATAGTGTCGCTTTCAGAGTCTAGATACTGCTGTTCTTCCGAATCATCACCGTCATCACTATCGAAGTCATCATTTGCGTCGTCGTCATCATCATCGTCGTCGTCATCGCCGCCATTGTTGGTACCGTATGAAAGGTTTCCTTCCAGCATCTGATCTTCGAGCTCTTCAGTCTCCTCGCAGTCTTCTAGTATGAATTCACCGAGGACGGTATTGTATTTATCCCTTATATCGGCCAAAGATGTGTTCATGTATGTTTCCCAGTGTTCCTCACTCAATGCGTCAGGTATTGCCGAGTTTGTGAAAGTTATCTTCATTTCTTCGATGTACTCTACGAATTTGGCTACTTCTTCGGCTATAAGGGTCAGGTGGCCCATATACCCCAGTCTTGTACCGTTGGATTCCTCGTACTCTACGCACTTTGCGTCTCCCTCGATTATATTGTCTGTGATTTTTGTTTCTGCGACTAGATCTAGTAATAGAAACTTATTGTAGCCAGCTTTTAGAGGGCCGTTGAAGATTTGTTGGACGATATCGAACACAACGTTGTGCAGGAAATTATTCCATTTAAATTCGAAAAACATTTTCATGATGTGTCTGATGATCTTTGTGTCTCTGAGAGAGATCTTGAGCACATCCCCGGGGATCTTTTGATTGCGTAGTTTCTGTTCTGCTTCCTCGGAATCTGAAATCACATCTTCTGGGTAGATTTCGTTTTCGTTTTCGTTTTCGTTTTCGTTTTCATTCTCATTTGAATCAACTGTGCTGATGTTGTTGGTTACAGTGTCGCCCATATCAACTTCATCATCATCTGAATTGTTGTTACTGCTGTGTGTCTCGTCTTGTACGTCTTCTTCCTCCTCCTTCTCGTCCTCATTTTCATCATCTTCGTCCTGGCTAGCATCACTATTGTTCTTGCTTGTGTCACACTCTTCGAGATCGATGGAGTTCAGTCTACTTGAAATTTCATCGTCTATGTTGCCCTCAGGCTGGGAAAGCAACCTTTCCCTTTCGCTGTCCCTCTGTTTTGTTATTTCCTCGCCCTTCGCCTCATTGAGCAGGGACATGTTTGAG
The DNA here is from genome assembly GCA_003708425.3 of Jamesozyma rosinii. NCBI lineage: Eukaryota > Fungi > Ascomycota > Saccharomycetes > Saccharomycetales > Saccharomycetaceae > Jamesozyma > Jamesozyma rosinii. Next base: position 129,639 of record PPOD03000266.1, read on the forward strand.
CAATGCAGTAGTTCCGCGACCAGTTCGCAGATCTTGAATCTTTCGAATCCGAGAGGCTCGATCTCTCCAAAGGGCATAGCTAGTAATGGCAGTTTAATCCCATCGAGCAGCTGGAGGAACTGGTCCATGTGTTCTGCAAACAGTCTAACGAGATGGATCAGATGTATTGGGTCTCTCTCGTTTGGCGGGTGGGTCTTTAGAGTTGTGTACATTACTTGGACGAAGTCGTAGTCCGAGTTGTTCTTTCTGATCAGTTCTATAATGATCCCTACACCGTTGGAGAGCGATGTACCGCCCTTGAGCATGATCTTGATCAGTTTTTCGAGTGCTGGCGGGGACACAAGTTCTCTGGTGAGTTCGTTTGGACCGATCCCTAGGGCTATTTCGTTGTTTGAGTTTGCACTTAGCGTAACGAATGCTTTGAGGAAGTCTCCTGCGGCGGTCTGGATGGAGGTGCTGTACTTGTCGAGGTCGAGACGGTCTATGAGGCTTGGAATGAGGTTCTGTGCCTTTAGTTTTGCAATGACGCCCGTTGGAGAGTCTGGTTTGTCCGTGGAGATGACCTTGAGGAGGAAGTCCATGAGGGAGGGGTTTTCTATGTGGTTGAGGAATCTGTCGACACAGAGGTCTTGGGAGAGGATGAAGGATAGCATGCCTGTGATGTCCATATCTAGGAGACGTTCGTTGATCTTCATGAAATAAGTTGATGCTGCTATTGAGAGTGGTGGTTCGTGGTCCATGATTGACCAGAGCTGTTCGAGGAGGTGTCTGTGTTCCATGATAGTTGATGAGATTGGCCAGATGTCGGCCGATAGGATCTCAGCTGATATTCTTGCTCTTCTCGACTCTACCTGTTCTTCGGACTCTGGTGCTGCCGTGATGCTTGTCTCTTCTGATCCGTTCTCGGAGATGGCATCCTTGGAGGCCGTTTCGATTTCTTCGTAGCCTTCGTCGATGTGGTCATTGACTACTGGTTCTGTTGCATCTTCTTTTTCTGATACGATGATGACCTGCTGGTTGAGGTCGTGGACATCTGTGGGGGTGTTGGCTGTGGGGGTGGTTGATGTTGCAATATCATCGTCTAGCGGTTGGTTTCCTTCTTTCACTACGTCATCGAATGTTTCTGACAAAATATTATCGTTTGTCACGTGGTCTATCAGTTTCTGTAGTACCTTTGGGTACTTGAGGAACATGAGCAGTTTGAAGTTTGAGCACATGAGTTCTGTGTATAGTTCCTCGTCGTCTAGTAGGTCGTCTATGACGTCTAGATTTGGTTCGTAGTCCTGGTAGTCCTCCTCGTTAGTTGGCATCTGCTGGTCTGTATCTTGTTGGTCCTCGGAGGAGGAAGTGTTCTTCATCTCGTCGCTTTCCTGTTCATCAGCTGAGTCAGAACCATCATTGCTGGTGCTTCTATTGTCAGTGGTGTGAGTGTTATCCAGTTTAATGAATGCAGAGTTTAGTATTTTCGTCACGGGCGATTCTATGGAGTAGTCCTGTCCAAACTTCCAAAACGAGCCTGACATAATCTTTGCTTGGTGCTGTGTGGAATATGCTTAGTGTAATGTTACAAAAAAAAGAGGATGAATAAAATGTGAATGAGATGCTGTGTTGCCCTCTTCTGCTGTAATATGATTATTTTATAATATGTTATTTTGTTGGATAGAAAGTAGGCGAGAACTATATTCTATAAATGCCTGTGCTATATGTGTGGTGCAATGAAGAGTGTTGAAATAACTAATTGGGTGCAGTATAAGTCCGTTGGGTGGAGTATATATATGCTATAAAGCGAGTATAAGAGGTGTGACTTGTGTGTGTATGTCCAAGAGCATACGGGTGTGTGTGTTTGTATGTGCATGGCAAGCACTGATCCTTTGCAATGCAGTTGCAGAAGCATATTTCTCCAGCGAACAACAACGAACATCTTCAAGTTTCACCCACGCGGAAATGGCGTTTTCGCTCTGAACAATTTTTGCAAGATTTTTTACAGAGTGGGCCTGGATGGTCACTCTTCACGGGAGAAGTTCACGTGACAGTCCTGGCAGCCGTGGCAGAACCAACAACAACAACAACAACAGCAACAGCCGCAGCATAACCTCCCGGCATCCTCTCTTCCAGCACACACAGCATACCTATTCACCACTCACTGACGCACGAACTCACCCATCCACACACCCACTCACTCACTCGCTCACGCACACAGCAAACAACACAGTGTGGCCTGTTGCCTCGTCCAGGGCGTGAAAAACTGTGGCAGCGACAGCGCGACGGAACGCTGCAAAAACGGCCGCCGATTACTAATTTGCACGTGAGCTGCGGGCTGCGGGCGGTCCTCTGCGGGGCGGTCTATGGTGGGGTACGCTGAGCTGGATAAATTTTTCACCAGGAACGGATTAGTTACTGTTGTCCCCTAGACGGTTTCGCTAAGCAATGTTGCAGTTGCGCTGGTGGGACACGATGAGGATTACAAATGTGTAGCAATTGGGACACTTGAAGTAATCACATATATATATATATTCATGAGTCTGTGTTTTGGGCTTGTGCCTTGTATGATAAGGCTCCCCCTCCTTGTAGCTTGCTCGTAGCATCGTAGTATACATATTTATCAGTCTTTGTTCTGCACAACACTGGTAGCACAAGCACACTCACATACACACATACACATATATATACACGAGCCATGGGCCTGCTTACTGCTGGAACGCCATTGCAATGGTTCGAGTCGAGACGCTACAACAACCACATCCGTACAGAAGGTATAGAACAGCTCCTACAGGTATTCACCGCAGCTAGCAAGAGGGAAAATGATCCGCTCTACTGGGGGGACGAAGTGGAGTACATGATGCTGCAGATCAGCAACACACACGCAAATACTATGGTAGACGTCATGCACGACGATGTCATTACCGACCTGAACACAAAGGACTACCAGGTATGCAAGGATAACGACGTAGAGTACCACCCGGAGTACGGCAGATACATGATAGAGGCAACACCGGACAAGCCGTATCACGGATACATGAACAACAACTACGTAGAGTTCAACATGGTACAGAGAAGAAAGATCATCCTATGGAAACTGCACCAACTCAAGATGCCCCAGGGTGAACGTCTTGGGCTGCTCACTCTGGCCGTGTTCCCGCGTCTAGGTGCATCCGCAGACTTTATAAACATTGAAGCCCCATGGAGCCATAAGAACTCTGCTTCAAGATCACTGTTCCTCCCAGACGAGGTGTTCAACAGACACGCGCGGTTCCCAACTCTGACAGCAAACATCAGGACAAGGCGTGGGGAGAAAGTCGCAATCAACATCCCCATGTACCAGGATAAAGACACCCCAGAGTACGATGATACCATCCAACAGAACCAAAGGGAATGGTTTGTACCAGAGGACCTGGAGGCACCACTCGCATCAAAGAAACACCACATCTACATGGATGCAATGGGTTTCGGTATGGGCGCCTCGTGCTTGCAGATGACGTACCAGGCACCAAACATCAACAAGGCAAGGTTCCTCTTCGACTCACTCGTCAACTTCGCTCCAATAATGCTGGCGGTCTCGGCTGCCTCCCCGATCTTCAAAGGGTGGCTAGCAGACCAGGATGTTCGTTGGAACGTCATCTCCGGCGCTGTGGACTGTAGAACACCAGCGGAAAGGGGCGTCGAGCCACTACTGCCAAGGTACAATAAGGGCGGCTATGGTGGCCTCGACGAACAAGGCATCAAAAACATGCAACACATCGCCAAGTCAAGGTACAGTGAAGTCGATCTGTTCCTCGGTGGGTCCAATAAGTGGTTCAATCGCAACTGCAACGACACAGAGGTAAAGATCAACGACGGCGTGCTCAAGAGACTCCTTGAAAACGAAGTATACCCAATGGACTACGACCTCGCAAAACACTTTGCACACCTCTACATAAGAGATCCGATATCCGTATTCGAGGAGAGCATCACCCAGGACAGAAAGACATCCACAAACCATTTCGAAAACATACAGAGCACCAACTGGCAGACTCTCAGGTTCAAGATCCCAACACAATCGGCAACCCCGGGGAAACTAGACGAGCCAGGCTGGAGAGTAGAGTTCAGACCACTAGAGATCCAACTCACAGACTTCGAAAACTCTGCTTTCGCTATTTTCATATACCTCGTGGTCGAAGCGGTCCTCACATTCTTCGACGACGTAAACCCTTACCTCAGAATGTCAAAGGTATGGGAAAACATGGAATTCGCACACCACAGAGACTCAGTCCTGCTTGATAAGTTCCACTGGAAGGACAATTTCAACTCAGAAAGCATCGAAACTAGTCTATATTCAATCAATGACATCTTCCACAGCCCAACAAACGGTATATTCAGCACATACATCAACCCAATCCTCCGCCACAAGGGGTTCGTGAATAAAGAATGGCAAGAACTAAAACAATCAGACACACACCAAAGACTGTACTATTACCTCAAGCTAGTATCAGACAGAGCCGCAGGAAAGATCCCAACTATGGCAAAGTATATGAGAGACTTCGTCCTACACCACAGAGACTACCACCACGACTCAAGGGTCTCACAGATTATCAACTACGACCTGACCCTCGTGAGTGAAAGAATAACAAACTTGGATAACGTCAATGGTGAGATTTCAGAAGTATTTGGCGATGAGTTATCACACTATTTAACACGCAACAAGATATAATAATACGCGTTTCGCCTTGAGGATATACAGTTATGTAGTTGTCTATTGGCCGGACAAACTTACTATAGGCAAAACAAGAGAGTATGATACAGTGAACTCTTGTGTTTTGTTTAACCTGCTCTTTATTACAAGTCGTTGAGTTAACACTCATGCACACCTTCTTCATTTCAATTTATAGCATTATAATAATTTCGTTTCAAACTTATACTTGATCTCTATAGAATAAGGTTGAACTTTACAATATAAAGTAAAAAATAAGTCCACTTTATATAAGATGGAAAAAAATAATTCTTCCCCGCCAGGACTCGAACCTGGAATCTCCTGGTTCGTAGCCAGACGCCGTGACCATTGGGCCACGAGGAATAAGAATTCTTGAAGTTGAAGATTCGAAGTGCCTTTTTCTATACCGTGAAATTTATATTACATTGTATTGATTTGGGTCCGGATTTTAGGTCTTGTTCGATGTTACTATAATTAACAGTGCGTATTAGAAAGCTCTTGCGTCTAATTCCTCAACAGGGTTACGTTCCGTAATTGTTGGTGTTGAGATTATTACCCGCCGACGCGAACGCGATGAGGTGGGAAAATAATCAAGAGATACTCGCATCTATATCTTGTTCCGTTGAACAAATAATGATAATATTAAATATCTTTAATACTTAAAGATCATTCAGGTCCTCCAAGACGTCTCACGTCTGCTCGAGGATCTAAATCTAATATATAATAGTTACAAAATATATAAGAAAGTTGTATAAAATATGCTGGGAGTAAAGTGGAAATTTTTCCCCTTTTATATTCGAACGTCCGCGCAGCGTGCACGTGATCTATATTATTAATGTATCGGGCTCATAGTAATACACTATAATCGACTCGCATATTAATAGATATTCCGTTCCGACACTATATGAAAGAACGAAACATATTATTCTATCAAACACGGTACAAATGCAAATAAACCAATATGGACATAAACAAACAAATGAATCAAGTTAGGAAAGATGAAAATATACTAATCAAGTTACAAACAAACAAATGTCCCTAATTGGAAATGAGACACTAAAGTCTAAGAGACAGGTGCGCAAGGAAAATAATGAAGCATGATCTACAAGAATCCAAAACATATAAAAGGAAGCAAATTTTCCAGTTCACAACTTCCAAATTACTTACCTCTTATATATTACTCTATATCTTTTATATACTCTTATATACTAAAGAAACCAGAGAACTATTTATAATACAATTATAACTATTAAAATGATCCAATCTATTCACAATCCAGATTCCATTAACGATTCCGAGGACAAACGCCCATCGGAACAATAGTTGGTAGTTATGTTAGAGTAATTATTTAATAAGATTAAATAAGTGTTAGTCAAACTAAAAGTAAAAAGGGAGTATATTCTTATGTATTGTGTTGATCTAGAGTTGTTAAAGAGTATTTTGTTTTATCAATAGAAGTCATATTTAGTGAAATATTTCGATATCTTCTTTTCTTATTGTGTATAATAAGAAGATGTACGTACTTTACATAATATAGTACATATATAAGAAGTTATTTATAAGCAAGAACTAGTTCTCCTAGTTCATGCTTTGCTCTATTGGACACCTTGTCATTCTCATCCAATATACTGGAGTTGTCTATTCTAGCCAATCATCATTTAGGTATATTTATCTACCTATCCCTCATTTCATCATATAACCCTAATATACTTATTCTAAGCCCTAGGGTTACTGACTCTGAGATATAGAAGCTTGCCTTATATTCAACAA
>PPOD03000266.1:143996-156464 GCA_003708425.3 Jamesozyma rosinii
GCTCTTCCGATCTATCGTCTGAAGTCCTGAAAGGGTGAAAAATTACGAATTATGTTTTAATGACTTTTGTATATGTATATGTATGTTTTAGATGAAGGGTCTGTGCTGAGTATATATATATATATATATATGTAGTAGAGCGAGAGTGTGGAACTATCGGTGATGGTGGCCTGTTATCTGAAATTATTCAAAATGTTACCACAATCAGCACAGTAGTATCCGGTGTCCACTCTTCCGGACGTGTTCTTGGATATTGGATCAAACTTGGAACCACCGCAAACTTCACATTTCAGACCAGGAGGTAATCCCACTGATCCAAACGATGGAGTATCAAAAGTTAGGTAAGAGGATTCCTTTTCAGGCGCACTGAATATTCCTGACGACCCGGTGCCTCGTGACTTTAAACTCGGTGAAGCGTTACCGTTCAGATTGTTAAAATTGGAAGAAGATCTTGATTTAATAACAGGTCTTGTGTAGTTGTTTATGCCCGGCCGGTACAGTGTTGCGTTCGTGGCACTATTTAAAATGTTATTGATATTTGCGACGCTGGTTAGAGACCTGGCCCTCTTCATATGTGTGTCGTAGCAAGTCTCGTTGGCGTTCAAGGAGCTTAACGAGCTGTTGCTGCCGCTTTTCTTTCTTGTTTCTATAGCATACTCCTGCAACTTACAAAGCACACGTTTCCGAATCATCGTAGGTATATCGGCCCTGAAAATTCGTATGGTGCCTGCATTGTCTGTACTGACTAAGATGGTTCCAATTGCATCCACAACATTAACGATACCGGTCGGGGATATGCTGTTCGCTGTAGTGCTAGAATTTAAGGAATGAGATGAGACTGGTCCTGGTTTACCATGTGCTAAAGTGGATGCTTCGCTATTGGATGAGGCGTGTGAAGCCGCAGCAGATGTGCTACCGTTGCATTCCGAACCGTTCTTCTGGCCCATAACATCTAACACATCGCCCTCCTTGGAAAATTCCAGTGATAGTTCACAAATGAAATCGTTGGACAACGATAGTGTCTTTAAAGTTGCTGATGGAGCCAACGCCACAGTGGTGACTGGGGCCGAGTGTGCATGGAATGCGACATACTCCTTGTTTTTAATAGGGCCATGACCCGAGCCACAATGGTGGTGGTGTGGGATCAGAGACGAGAGCATGGAATGACGATGCTTGTTTGGTGCCTGGCTGGATGCAGTGTCGCTAGTGCTGACGTATTCGTCATTCATACTCAGATCTGCCATTGTTGGGGTTAGCGCCGCTTCTTCTGAAGTGCCACCCTTTATGCTTGTATGACTGGAGGTCCTGCTTAATGATTTCCCAAAGAGGTTTCTAAAGCTCCCTGTGCGGCTCAGACTTCTTTTCACCTTTGTTTTCTTTGTATCAGTGGACTCTCCTTCCATGGACGACTTTAACTTCCAGCAGTATACCCAGTTATCATCGCTTCCGCTTATGACAATGGGCACGTGGTGTGTTGTATATAGCTGTGCTTCTAGTGTGGAGGCCCCACTGTGCAAACCCTTGATAACTTCTAGGAGCTTCTTAGTGGCTACTTCAAAGATCCTGATTCTTGAATCATTCGACGTGATCATCAGTCTGAGAGACTTGTCGTTTGGTGCCCTGAAGCATTTCACACCGGTGATTCTAGGCCCGTGATGGAGTTTTGAGAAGTCGTTTGGGAATATTATCTTTGGAGTATCATTATGTGTTCGTTTGTCCTTTATGTGGAATGACAACACTGGTTCGAGACCGCTGGTCAGCAATACGAAGATGTATCCGTTGAATGTTCCTATTATTGTGTACTTACCATCGTTTGGTGAGAAAGTCACTGATGTTATCAGGTCCTGACAGTCGAATTCGAAGGAGACGTTGTTGTCTACTATTGACCACAGTCTGCATTTCTGGTCCAGACATCCACTGATGAAGAATCTGTCGTCTAGGGGGTGGAATTTTGCGGATGTGACGAAGTCAGGATGTGAGAACGTCTTAAGTGATTCTTTCCTCTCGGGGTGCCAGAGTTTGACGGTCTTGTCCATTGATGATGTTATTATGAAGTTGTTCTTTGACCAGTCTAGGTCCAAGACGTCCTGTGTGTGCTCTTTGTATACTCTGTGTGGGTTTGGGTGAAACACGGGTGCATATAGATCTGGGGAATCGTTTTTGGTTTCATAGTTGTTGTGAGACATGTCTGCGAGTGCTGGTGAAGTGAGGTAAGGAGATGATTTCGATACCTGGTCTCTGAGTCTGTGTTGCTTGGCTAGAGCTTCATTATTGGACTCTATAGTTGAGTCTAGTTCCCATCTTTCTATCGGGGAGCTGATGACTTTCCAAATCCTGGTGACCCCATTCTTGCTTCCCGTGGCCATGTATTTACCATCATGGCTGAATTTAGTGGTCCATATAGCTTTTGAAGTAGTTGCATGTGTGTCATGTTTGTTTGCATTGGTGGTGGCGCCATTCGATGCTGGGTATATGCTTTCATTTTCGTTATCCGATATGGTCAATTCCTGTGCTAGGAACAGACGCCTAAACTGTTTGATGTTCTTTGTGCGTTTGAGTACTTTGATGTATTGTGGTTCTTTCAAGTATGTTTCAAACTGTTCTACGTCGATGGAACTGAACAGCGAAGGCGGGTGGTTGTATATTCCGTTTGCGGTGCTGTTCTGCAGGTGTTCTTTCACCTGTGATAGCATTTCCTTGGAGTCCTGTGGTTCCCTTGGATGGCCTCTTTCAAGGTTCTTGCTCTTGGTACGGTTCATTTTGAACTGCACAGGCTTGATAGCAGCAGAGAATGCTGTTTTGTCTGTCTTGGAATCCTCCAGGTTATCATATGAGATGGAGGGGCTTTCCAAAACTACCTGATCGATCAATGCATTTTGTGTGTTATCGAGATCAGGAATATTGTGATCGTTAGCAGTCTGTGTGTCCATTATGGGAACTAGTGATGCCGTTACTCAGGGGATACGGTGTGCTTTCTGCAGGTGCCGTGTATCTCTATAAGTGAAACTATGGTGTGTGTATGTATACAGTACGGTCCCTCCTTTGTGTACGGTAATATGGGGGGGATGTGCAAATCTAACGGTATCGTATATATCTATGAATGGATAGAATATATACTTGTGTGCAAAATGAGTGTTCGTTTAACGTTACAATGTGTGGGTTAGATACTAGGAGTATTTGGTGATGGGAAAAGTGCCAGTGTTAACGAGTGGATAACTTTGGTACGGATGGTCCTTACTGAGTAGTTTCTGCAGTAAAATACCGCCGTATTTAATCTCGTAGGCTTTTTGCTTAAATAAGAAACGGCAGGTCTACTTCGTTTCTTGCACTGTGAATATTTTCAGTGGTGTGTGTAAAAAATCTGGAATCGCGTAGTGGGAAAAAGCGAGAAGCCGAAGCCGAGCGAAATATCCTGCAAGTGCTTTCCTCGATGCGGACTGTTCAGTGCGGATCTTGTTCTCTGGTAGGGTGGCCGCGCAGTGGTAGTAACAGTAGCAGTGGCGGTGGCGAAGAGTATGGCTGTACGTGGAGAGTGTAACAGTCGAGGGGGTGTTCTGTCTGTTGAAGTGTCGTGCTGTATATATATATATATATTTATATATATATATGCGAGTGTGTTAAGTAATTGCCTGTGTGGGTGTGACAACCCGTTGTGGATCTGGAAGGTGCCGCTTATATAATGTGCATCGAGTGCATCAAGTGCATCGAGTGCATCGAGTAGTTGGTTCTTCCATGTTCCATCTGCTTCACAGCAGAGCAGAATAAAGATCCGTGGCATCCCGAGGCCCCAATGCAGCGTCTGCAGCGTCTGTAGCGTCTGTAGCGTCTGCACCGGTGGGTTTTCTGACTAATGTGCCACATCCACCACGGAACACAGGACACAGAGGCACAGAACACAACGCAGGGAGGCGGTTGTTTCCGCGGATATCCGGCGCGCTGGGCAATCGGGCGGCTACTGGGCAAAAGTCATCGGCGCGTTTTGTGCTGCTGCGTGGCTCGGGTTTTGCTGCTACGGCCGCGAACCGGTGGTGCGCAGAATGTGCAGGGACAACACTATAAGCTGGATGTTTGATGCACACCCGATGTGTTTCTGTAAGGGCACTGGAAGGCCTGTGGTTTGCAATATAGAAAGCTTATATCGTATGGAAATGTGCAACGTCTTGCATTGTGTATTTAGTAGTATGTAGGTGCGTGATTATGTGCGCACGGTTGGCTCTTCGGTACCGATGAATTCCTTGAACTTCAAGAATTTGATGATATCGTTGATAACCGGCTTTAAGAACACCTCGGAGCTCTCGCCGTAGGTGGACTTGTCGTCAGTGTATTTCTCGATGTACAGTCTGATCGTGGCACCAGACGAGCCTGTCCCCGATAAACGCACAACGATTCTGGCACCGTTGCTCAGCTCGAGGTAGAGCCCCTGGTGGTCAGACACAGACCCGTCCAGGTCTGTGTACGAAAAGTCCCCCGCTTCGATAACGGTCCAGTCCCCGTTGGTTGGGAACACAGACCCGGCAACACCAGGCTTCTCGATATACTCCCTCAAGTGGTCGATCACCTTGGCGGCATCCTCCGTGGTCACGTGCTCGTAATCATAACGAGTGAAAAACGTACGCCCATACTTGGTCCAGAACTCCTCCTGGATAGTCTTGATAGAGGCTTCCTTCTCTGGGTGGTCCTTGTTATATATGGCCAGTAGGTTCAGCCATGCCATGATGGCCCATATGCCGTCCTTCTCTCTGACATGGTTGGACCCCGTACCGAAGGACTCCTCACCACTGATGGAAATCTTCTTAGCGTCGAATAGCGCACAGAAGAACTTCCACCCGGTGGGGACCGCGTAGCATTCCAGACCATGTGCAGCGGCAACTCGGTCCAATGCACTCGATGTAGGAAACGAGCGTGCCAGCCCATACAGACCCTGCTTGGCAAAGTATGGAATGCCCTTGGCGTACTCGGCAATGATAGCAACAGAGTCACCGGGGGACACAAACGCCGGTCCATACCCGTAGATCATGTTTCTGTCACCGTCGGCATCTGCAGCGGCACCAAACTGGATCTTCTCACGGTCCACCCTGTCCACAAGACTTCTCCCGTACGTCAAGTTGGGGTCCGGGTGGATACCGCAGAAGTCAGGGTCCGGGTGCCAGTTCTGTAGCACTTGGTCTGCGGGGAGACCCAGCTCCTTCACGAAGATCGCGTACCCATATGGACCCGTGACACCATTCATACCATCAAACAGGAGCTTCCAGTTCTGGGTGGCACGCTGCTCGTCAACGAACTTCTTGATTAGCTCAAAGTCAAAGATCTCCTTCATCAGCTCGGTGTATGCAGCTGTAGTGTCAATGACATCCACTAGCAAGGGACCATACTTCTTGTTCTTCCCCAGTGTGGTGAGTTCCAACTCCGGGAAATCCTTGATGGTCTTGAACTCTGTCAATGTTTTGGAAATCTCCCATATCCTGTTCGTGAATGGTTCCGGGGCAGGACCACCATTTCCTAGGTCGTACTTGATACCCATATCGTTCTTCTTACCACCTGGGTTGTGCGAAGCAGTCAGGATAAGACCACCAATACATTTTTCCTCGTATGTCCTGATGATATGCGAGGCTGCGGGCGTGGAAAGGAGACCGTTGTGGCCAATGACCAGCTTCTTCACGCCGTTCGCAGCAGCAATTGCAGCAGTCTTTTGGAGAATCACATCGTTATAGTATCTCCCATCACCACCAACAACGATAGTCTGTCCTGCACATCCTTCTGGGATGGCGGAGAATACAGACTGGATGAAATTTTCAACGTAGTTGGGCTGGTTCTCGAAGACAGCAGTCTTCTTACGTAAACCAGAAGTACCGGGTTTTTGGTCCTGGTACGGTTTGGTTGGTACTGATACGACTTGGTAAGACATTATTATTTTTTTTTAGTTAGATGTTTTTTGTTTATTGGTTTGGTTTGTGTTTGTAAGAGTACTCGCTCTGTGGAGTTTGCTTAAGTGGGTTATTCATTACATAATCAAGATACCTTGAAGGTATGTATATATATATGTATGTATATACCGTGTATATATCGTGATCCCGATCGATCGGTTACGGTTGGGATAGGGGATGCCTCTGAGGCAATAAAAAGCCTAGTAGCTTCCCCTGTATCGCTGTCGATGTTCTTCTGCGCACTCCGTTTGACGTTTCCAGCGATTCGCTGCCTCGAGGAAACTTGGCATCCGGACTCTCCGCCCCCTAAACTGCGCGGCGCGGGACGCGGCATCGGCGCGAGTTTCTTTGCTGTGTGAAGAGCACCTTACAGAGAGAGGTGCGATGTGTGTCTGCAGGGTCTTGTGGGGTGTATGGCGATGGTGTAGGTCGGTGTATTATGTACGTGTATATCGTTGTGTATATGTTCTCAGGTATGGGTTGCATCTTCGTTCTTCTTTCCCAGGGCTAATAATTCCTGTAACGGTGGTCCTTCCGTGGTTGCCATCGTGTTGTTTCGCAAATTCTTGTCTGCCTCATCACTGGACCCTCTGCCTTCCATTGGTGTAACCTTTTTAATATTCAACAGGCTGATCAGCCTGGTATGGTCGATCTTTTCCCGAACATGCGGAGTGATCTTTTCTATTGTCGCAGCTGGAAGCGGTGGTAGCGTGAGCTCGCTGTGTCTCTCTAGGAACACCTGAGTGATATACTCTAGTTGCAGTTGCTGCTGTCTGTGTGGAGATATAGAAACCATTCTCAATGGGTCCGCCCTGTATAGCACATCTGTCTTGCTTGGCGTGTCTGGCAACGGGAGCACTGTATCGGTTGTGAACTGTGAATAGTGTTGGTAATACATCTCATCGGGTATCGATGGTAGATCATCCATGTCCATTGAGTTAATGAAATCAGACATCATCGAGTCTATCTCCTTGTCTGTATCCTCGCTATTTACATTGGGCACGGGTTTCCCAGAGGTTGTCTTCCTGTATATCAATTTTGGAAATGTAGAAGCCCGCTCATCTTCGGCAAATGGCAGTCTGTTAAGTACAAGAGTTCTGACATGATCAGACTCACCATCCTCGTGTTTAGGAACCGATATCTCCTTAGAGGATATTTGCAACGGTACGAGCACACACATTTGAACATCAGAAGTAGCCTTACTGACGTACCGTGCAATCACAACCTTGTCTTGTTTCAGTAACACGTCTACAAGAGCACTGAACGATACTTTGTCTGCCAAGAAGCCCGTGCGGGTGTCAGCAAAAATGAAAGTAGATTCAGAACTCAAGTAATGCCTCGGTAGCGATTCTCTGTCCATAAAACCCCTGATATCCAGACCAGGTTGTGTTAGGGTGTCGAAGTCATTTACCAATGTGGCCGGTAAGACCACATAGTCCGTGCCGTATCTATATGCTTTTGTTATTGAATTCTTCGATACGGGAATGGATGTGTACGTTTCCTCCTCTTCTCCATCTGTTTTCATTTTCTTCTCCTTCTCCGATGTAGATGTCTTGTGGATCTCATACTCCACTGACGTACTAGCAGGGGTGTAAGTCAGCGGTCTGATATTGCTCTTGTCTTCATTGCCGTCTGGTTGTTCCTTTATAAACAATTTCTTACTGACTGCTGAGGGCTGTTTTGTTGCTGGATATCCTTCTACTGAGATATTTAAGCACAATGGATTGTCAACAGTGCTTCTGGATTTATCACCAAGAATTGAGCCTGTGTCTGCTCCGAGTCGCAACTCTCCCATGAATATTCTCATTGGTTTCACTAATGCGGGCTTGGGCGTGTCAATATCCGATAGCAAGTCGTCTATATGAACAATTATTGATCCGGGGCATTTGTTAATGAGGTTATCCCAGGAGTTAATGGCATGTTCCGAGATTGTGTGGTTCTGCTCTGGGCCATTGCAATCTACCAGGATAATTCTTCCCGAATACGCACTCAACAGTTCATCGATCTCTTCAGTGTTCAAGTTCAGTCCGTCTCTGTCGTCTGTGAAACATATGATTTGTCTCATCATTCTTCTCTTCCCAAGCTTATCTGCAATGGCCAAACATGTTACCAACAATGCTTTGTCTATGGACCCTCCACTTTCTCTATTCTGTGCATCGATACCGTCCTCCGGTCTGATTGTCATCAATGGCGATATAACCCTCGCCATGCATTCTGTAGTCACGGGTGCGACTAACTCCTGTAGTTGAAACACGTTTTCAATCTCCAGGGAGTTGAGACTTAGGGTGTAGTTGCCCAGGCAGCAGCTTATCCAGTCGGTCTTTCTGTTTCGTTTGCATTTTTCAAAGAGAGCAAACTCTAGGTAAGGTATGAGTTTGTTGATCCTTCCTGAGGCAATCATCTGTTTCGATGCGTCAATGATGAACGCGGTGCATTCTGCAGACATTTCACCTGTTCTAATGCGGTGATACTCTTGTATTTTGGCAGATGTCTGCCTCGATGCAAATGTAGCCAGCTAGGGTTATTGATGTATGCAATGATATAAAAATTTACCAGGGCAGTTTTCCTGTTTGTTGTGCGAAAAGCACGGCAGAAATACGCGATGCCCCAAGCGACGCTAGTGCCATTCTGTGATCTCCAAGAGTCTCGCAGAGGGAACCGGGGGGAGTATTGACGGTAGGTTGTAATGTATAATTCAACAAGTTTCATGATGGTGGTTTGTGTATAGTGTGGTCCAGTGTTCAGTTAGTTGATTTTTAAAAAACTTATGTATGCGTATGCATGAGTAGTTCTACAACGTTCCACCTGCACAAGAAAGAGGACATGTTTTTAGGGAGATTGCTATGCAGATACAGGCTGTGTTGTGCGAGGGATGCAGAGTTATCGAGAAGTTGGGTTCTCCATGCTGATAGTTGTGTTACGAATGCACGGGCAGACACAGACTCCTTGAATGAGCTGCTCTGTGCATAGCAACCCCCACAGACGTGTCATGTGTACTGCAAACATTTAACGTTTCTTCTTCCTCTTCTCCCTCTTCTTCTTCTTCTTCTGGTGCTGTTGTTGTGTGGAAGTGGCCATCGCCTCTGGGAATTTAGGGGGTGCACTCGCCGCACAGGGCAGCTCTGTGACGTGCGGCGCAACTAGTGATTGTCCTGTGTCATTAGTAATAAGAAGACAGTTTCCCCAATGTGTTGCTCTTTGGGAGGGATAGTTTACAGGTCTTGGTTTCTCGTATGCTGTATATAAGAGGGGCGTGTGTGTCCTGTTCCAAGTACTCTTCTCTGTGCCCCCAACACAAGTAAAAGTACCACAACACAAGCAAAAGTAAAGTACAATAAACACAAAGCACACACATACAATGTCTAATATCTGGAACGCATTCGACGTTTACAAGAAGCGTAAGCACTCGGACGACGATAAGATCCTTGCGGGAAACCATTCGAACGTGGCAAACAACAACACCACGTACATCTACGCCAAGGAGTACCGCACACCAAAGGAGAAGGAGAAGGCAGAGGCGCTCAAGGAGAGCCATACGTCAAGATCATCGTCTGTCTCTGAAGAAACCCGTAAGAGTATCTCTTCCCTGACACAGCAGGAATTTGAGGAAATACACGATACTCTGAGAAAGGGAGCCCCTAACAACAGGGTCAACTTCTAGTCACTATGCACTACTACATACTTACACTACATACAATACACTACATATAATACAATACATACACGATCATCAACACACCTAGACAACTACAACTACAACTACCACTACTCTTCCACCTCTTATAACGCTCCTTCCAGCCGGAAAGACGTCCGCCTAGCAAATCCACCCACCCACCGCAGTGAGTGCATTTCGCAAACAGCGGCACCGGCATCGCTCGCCTGAAACCGCCCCGTGACTCACTTTCGCACTCTGGAATTTTTCAGATAATGAACAGTTTTTGCTCACAGGGATTACTTGATGGGCCCACTCATCCCTGCACGGAATTGTATTTAAAGAGTCGTCCATTGGATCAGTTTTCAGTTGTCCTCGTTTGAATCACCCAATTCTGTAGCTGATTCTCGAGTTCTGGTTTGCATCCCAACAGAAGAAAACACACCATCATCACCCCTTACCTCTGATATCTACTCGCTGGAGTATAGTTCACTCAGACTCGACTCTATCACTTCGACCCTTGAAAAGTTTCATCGAGTCATTTTACACAACCACGGAAACAATACCATATAACACATCTCAATGATTAGACACACCATGCTCAAATCTACTATAGCGAGAAACTCGTACCACCAATTCGCTAGATCCACGTTTTGTCCCGGTGTAGCAGTAGCAATTACACAGCCAGCACGCTATTACACCTCGCGGACAGCTCCCGCCCTCCATAGGTCTACTACAAGGTTCAAAAGACCGGAACCAGCCCTTAGTTTCAATGTCAAGTCCCCAGAATCATCACACTCCTCATCGGGTGGGTCTGGTTCAGCTTCTTCACAATTCAGTAAACTGAACAAACTGAAGAAGAAACAGGACTTGGATAACTCACTAGTCGGACTCACGGGGGGACAGATCTTCAACGAAATGATGAAAAGACACAACGTAGACACTGTGTTCGGGTACCCAGGTGGTGCCATCCTCCCAGTGTACGACGCCATCTTCGAAAGCGAGAACTTCAAATTCGTCCTCCCAAAGCACGAACAAGGTGCAGGACATATGGCTGAGGGGTATTCCCGTGCTTCGGGGAAGACAGGTGTCGTGCTAGTGACGAGTGGGCCTGGTGCCACAAATGTCATCACGCCAATGGCAGACGCCCTCGCAGATGGGATCCCCATGGTAGTATTCACGGGACAAGTACCCACTACAGCCATCGGCACAGACGCATTCCAGGAAGCTGATGTTATAGGGATTTCGAGATCCGCCACCAAATGGAACGTTATGGTTAAGTCCGTCGATGAACTACCAAATAGAATCAATGAGGCATTTGAAATCGCAGTCAGTGGAAGACCAGGCCCAGTGTTGGTCGATCTGCCAAAGGATGTCACTGCAGCTATCTTAAGAGACGCAATCCCAATGAAGAGCGTGTTGCCTTCAGACACCCTCCGTGAGTCGTCCATGGGACAACTACAGGATAAGTTCACCCTAAAGAACATCAACAAGGCGGCAGATCTGATCAACCTAGCAAAGAAGCCAGTCCTATACGTTGGTGGCGGTATTCTCAACCACGAAGATGGACCAAGAATATTAAAGGAATTGAGTGAGCGCTCCCAGATCCCTGTAACCACAACACTGCATGGTCTTGGTGCTTTCGACCAAGAGGACCCAAAGTCACTGGATATGCTAGGTATGCACGGTAATGCTGCAGCCAATTTAGCAATCCAGAACGCAGACCTGATCATCGCAGTCGGTGCAAGATTCGATGATCGTGTCACTGGTAACATCACCAAGTTCGCCCCAGAAGCACAAAAGGCTTCGGTAGAAAATAGGGGTGGTATCATCCACTTCGAAATATCTCCAAAGAACATTAACAAGGTTGTCGACGCTCAAATCGCAATTGAAGGCGATGCCACCACGAACCTACAAGCCCTTCTACCAAAGGTATTCCCAGTGAAGGAACGTGCTGAATGGTTCAAGCAAATCAAAGAATGGAAGTTGAAATACCCATACTCCTACATGAAGGAAACACCAGGCTCAAAGATTAAACCTCAAACTGTCATTGCTAGACTATCAAAGATTGCAAACGCAACAGGTAAAGAGGTGATTGTCACCACTGGTGTGGGACAACATCAAATGTGGGCAGCACAACACTGGACATGGAAACATCCACGTACTTTCATCACCTCAGGTGGTTTGGGTACCATGGGATACGGTCTTCCTGCTGCTATCGGTGCACAAGTAGCGAAGCCTGATGCTCTGGTTATCGATATTGACGGTGATGCCTCATTCAATATGACATTGACCGAACTAAGTTCAGCTGTCCAAGCAGGTACCCCGGTCAAGATCTTGCTGTTAAACAATGAAGAGCAAGGTATGGTCACACAATGGCAGTCTCTCTTCTATGAGAATCGTTATTCACACACGCATCAATTGAACCCTGATTTCATAAAGTTAGCAGAGGCCATGGGATTGAAAGGTATTAGAGTTAGTAAGCAAGGAGAATTGGATAATGCGTTACATGAGTTCGTCAGCACAGAGGGCCCAGTATTACTGGAAGTCCAAGTAGAAAAGAAGGTGCCTGTCCTGCCAATGGTCCCTGCTGGGAAGGGTTTGCATGAATTTATAGATTTTGATCCAGAAGCAGAAAAGGAGCAAAATGAAATTCGCCACAAACGTACCAATGGAAAGCATTGAGTCAGAAGTAATATGTTATTTAACTATATAAAAATAGACTTTCTGCATATAATTATATTTAACAAGAAAGATATGAAAGAAAAGCACAGAGTGCGATTATCCCATGATATCGCTTATTCATGCTCTTGGCACTAAACGCTTGAAGTAGCTAATGGCTAACACAAGAATAGAAACAGAAAGGTAGAAAACGTTCTTGTTTCTGTACCA
>PPOD03000266.1:156484-186384 GCA_003708425.3 Jamesozyma rosinii
TCTTCCGATCTATCGTCTGGTTGTCTGAACACGGTTCTCTCGTGTGTGAATGCGTTAAATCCATAAACGCCACCATAATTACCATAACCAGAGCCTCCGATACCACCAAAAGGCGCTTCCTGGATCCCAACATGTAGAATAGTGTCATTAACAATACAGTCACCCGATCTTAGTCTGGATAATATATGTGATGTTTCGGATTCAGATCCGGAAAATATATATTGGACTAATGGCGTATCGTAATTCTTGATTATAGTGTCAAGAGCAGCATCGATGTCACTGTATTTAACGATAGGTAAGATTGGTCCAAAGTTTTCTTCCTTCATCACTGGATCATCCCATTCACAGTCAAATACCAGTGTTGGTGGGATACAAAGCGATTCTCCTTCTGTCTTATCGACCCTTTCCATTGCCTTCGTTTTCCCTCCAAAGATAGCGGTAGCAGATTTAGGAATGTATACACTTCCCTCTGTCTTATCCAATTTTTCAACAAGCTTCCAATAGGCATTCTCGTGGATAATATGGGTGAATTGAAGTTCCTCGTCGAAATTGGGGAAGAATTCATTGATAACATGTTTTGCTTCTTCAGCAACAGTATTGTAAATGCTTTCGTGGACTAGCAAATAATCAGGGCTGACACATATTTGTCCCGAGTTACCAAATGCACCAAACATTATTCTCTTCAATGCAGTTCTCAACTTTTTCCTGTTGCTATCGCCATCTACTTTAAAGTTTTTAGTCATAAATGTAGGAGATTTACCACCCAACTCAAGTACACAAGGAATCAAATTTTTAGCAGCCTCTTCAGCCACAATGGAACCAACCCTTGGAGAACCTGTGTAAAATATCATATCTAATGTCTTAGATTTAATAAGTTGGCTGGTTTCAGGCACGCCACCCTGGACGACTTCAACCAAACCTTCCGGGAAATGGGCCTCATTAATAACTTTCTCAATAGCAGCAGCTGTGCATGGAGTTAATTCACTTGGCTTGCAAATGACAGTGTTCCCACCTGCAATAGCATTTGCAACTGGTGTTAGGCATAGCAATACCGGAAAATTAGAAGGCGATATCACTAACACACTTCCTCTTGCGATCTTTTCAACCTCGGTCTTTCCAAAGACAAATGGTGCTGAGTAGTCTCTCACTCTTTTAGGCTTGATCCATTTTGGTAAGCAATCGATCATATGAAGGATATCGTTGACCAATGGAATAAATTCTAAAGAAAGGGATTCTTGTCTAGCACGATGGAAATCATTATGCATAGCCTCAACTAAAAGTTCTTCGTTATCCTTTACAGCATAGTAAAGTTTTTTCAACTGTTGGCTTCTGAACTCCAAATCTGTGACTCTGTTTGTCTTATTTTGAGAAAGAGAGAGCTCCTTTTGTCTAGTATGGTAGTATTCTTTGGATCTTGTGAGCTTAGCTTCAATCTCTTCAGCTGAGTTGTACTTCAAGTAGGTTTTTGTCATTTCTGTTCAATTTGGTAGAGATTGATTTAGGTTAAATAATCTAGTGAGTGGTTATGCCAATATAAATGTTGTATGTTTATATTTGTTGTACTTTTATGTAAAAACCTTGACATGTGTTTTCCATGAACGTTATTTTGTACATTTAGCGATGTGGGAAGTTATCCCTTAATAAAAGATTCGCAACCCGGAATCCATGCGGATGCAGCACCTTAACAATAAACAATAGTAAAATAATTGGAGAGAGGTTTGTACTTGGTAAAGCCCGGTCATTTCAGTGACAATATCGTTTGTATTGGTATAGAAGAATACTATGTATGTTTTTTAATATATATATTCACATTCTTGTTCTACAGTGGTGATGGTTAAATTGATGAAGCGAATCTAGACAAATGTATAGCCTATCATCTTCGAATTAATGTCGCGCTCATCGAATACGGATTATTCATTCAGGATTAGTTTTCACCATGTTATATTCTAATGGCTAATACCTTTTAAACTTATTTTCATCGAAGAAAACCCTACTAGATGGTACGGTGAAGATCATATAAATAATCTCTTTATTCGTTTGGGTTATTTAAATCAACCAGTGTCGCAGAAGCATTTGCAAATATGTACACTTCGTAATTAAACTGTCCTAAATAAGTACATTAGCTTTTAACCTATCCCTTTTATCGTATGTCGCTTGTTTGGTCAGATATAGCATGGTCTATACTATGGTCCTCTAAAGAATTACCTTCATCGTCATCATGATCACTACAACTGCTGACACTGTTCATATGGACGTCCCTGCCCAATTCTTTTGCCTCTCTTGCTCTCAATAATATTATCCTTCTCAATTCTCCTCTTGTCTTCAAAGAAAGCGAATAGTCTTCAATTTTATCCATTTTCTTTGAAAAGTACTCATATAATTGCGATAATGTCAGCCTACAATGATGGCCCTTGTAGGTATTATTCCCTAATCTGATATTTTCCACTATTTTAATAGCTTGGTTTCTTCTCAATCCAGCTGGAAGATTATATCTTTCGGGATGGTCAAGGATATGATTTATTTTATTGATAAAGCATTTCCTCTTCGCAAACAATGTCCTGTCTCCAGGGTCCCTTCTCCATGTAGCACCAAACCTTCTCTCTAAGGCCATCAAAGAGGGTTTACCAGTAAACCCCTCGAAATATTCCTTTGCTACATCCACAACACTCTGGATCGCCCTATTCATCTTATAGGTCATTGCTTGTTCCAGCCTCAATGAGTTTTCCAAGTCTCTTTGTTGCAATCGTTGTGCGTCTGTAATTGCCTCCACGGCTGCTTCTCCTTCGTCATAAGCAGCGCCCTCTGAATACCCCATATCTTCTAGAGTATGTGCTAAATCAGCACCGTTCTCCAGGGCTTCTTGTTTAATTCTTGTAATATTATTTCTTTCAATAATCGCTCTGTCATGACCAATATCGACGGGCCTGGGAAGCATAGATGGATTTGTACTCTCTGAATTGTTTACACCGTGTGTCTGTGTTATGTTTGTATGAGAATTTATGTTAAGAATATTAGAATGTGCTGCATTAGTTGCGTTTTCATTGGTTAGATTTTCGTCAGAATGATCTAGGAATCTTATTCGTTCACCAGTCATAATGCCTACAATCTCCTTAAAGAGTCCCTTTAATTCAGTGATATCTTTAACGCAATTACTAAGGTCTTTGAAATTAGTTTCTAGTCTTTGTGTTTGGCTAAGATAGAATGCCTCTTGTTCTTTTTCCAGTGTCTCCATTTTTAAGCTAAGTGATTCATTCTGCTCTTGTATCCTCTCCAGCTGGTCTATTATATATGTCTGGAATAGTCTATTATTTGATGAGGCACTAGGGAGTTCCGAAGAATTGGGAATGTTGTCATTAGGATGTTGCTCACCAAGGTTGTTAAAATCATTTTCCACTGTCCCTAGTGGTCCATGGGGTATAGTTGGGTCAGATTCAGTGGGATTGCTTTGGGAATCAGAGAATGTACTTCTAAACATGCGGATAATGTAGTTCGAGTGTACCTGTCTGTGCTTGTACTTGGGCGCCAAGCGGTGTTAGAGTGCGTAGATAATGTATCCCTTCTACAACTTCCTCGTTGTTAGTTATTAATACACAGTGTTCCTGGCTTGGTATTCACTCCCAATATGTATATCTCTAATTGTAAATGGGGGTACACAGAATCAATTGAGCGTAGTTGGATATGTAATTGGTATGTAATTGGCCCCTCTTTGCCGATGGAATATTGAAATATGCATAATGCTATTTTTGTATTCCTTTTTTGTTCGGAATTTCCTTCATTAACGAAGCAATTTAGTCGGAAATGAATAATACTACAAATCAAAGTTATTATTTGTTGATAAAAGTGTGTGGATGTACGTATGTATATGTATATGCGTATTTGTGTTTGTGTTTGTGTGTTATACAGCACCCAGGCGGAACGTTTGTTACTAAAGAAAGGAACCGCACCCTGGTATAGTCGCATTGATCGATAAAGGGTTTATCAGACATGTGATACACGACTATATCGAATAGTAGGATTGAAAATTGATCAATCGCAAATCATTCATACAGCAATGATAATTACAATCACTTGAATGTATGTTGAGCATTTCTGTTATCGAATGTCAATTGGTGTCGCATACTTATTTCCAGCTTCATACTGTTTCAATTTCTATGAAATGGGTGCATCATTCGCATCTTCGTCGGGTTTTATAAATGTGTCTTCCATCAGTATATCCTCATCCAAACTCTCCTCCTTAGATCCAGTCAATTCAGAAGATGCATTATTCTCTATTTCAACCGATATAGATTCATTTGATACTGGCTCGTGCTTCTGTGAGTTTTCCAAGCTTTCAACTGACGGTAATGTCTCTTGGAGAAGCTTAATCTGCTCTTTTAACTTTTCATCATCTTGGCCCAATGCCTTTTTATTTACATTTATTGGTAATAATCGCGTTCCAACATTATCGTCTAATAATTTGATTTCACTTCTGAGTTTCACAACAGCTTCTTCGATGTCGGTGTAAAATCCTTGGACATGTTTATCAAACTGGGGCTTCAGGCTGTGGTTTCCTCGTTTCATTTCACTAAATGTGAAAACTACATGGGACGCCTCCTGTAGCACCGAGCATAGTTTTAAATCAATATCCTCTAGCGATTGTAATCTTTCCTTAACGTATTCGGGTTGCATATTGGAACTCTGATATATTCTTTTGCTTGTTTAGTTGCCAAGTATATGGGTGAATGTTACAAAGGCTCCTCTAATCTCATAAAACATTGTCTTAATTTTTTTAATTCTTTGTGAAATTTTTGTTATGATTAAAAAAACTTATTCCATGAAAGTCGGCCGTAAGACCAGTTAGATGAACAATTATGTAAAGAATATTAGCTATGATATGTAGTGTCGGTGATGGTAATGACTATTCGTTGGTTTTTGGCTTCTTTTTTGGTCGTCCAGCCTTGAGCATATCAAATATATTTCGTTTCTTGTCACCCCCGCTAGAACGTATGGGATTGTTAACATGTAAATGCTCCTTCTTGGTTACGGATTCTTCCTTGGTCAGCTGTTTGGACACATTTGTCTTTTCATCTTTTTCGTCTAGCGGCGACTCTTCTTGTTTCAAAGTGACGTTGTGCATTTTTAAAACTGGCCTTGTAAGGTATTCGCCTTTATTCGTAACTTTACCAACCTCTCTGCTAACCCGGTAAGTTATTTCTGTTTCCTCATCGTGCCATGGCATTAATAGATTGTCTATATCCTCTTGTGTCCATTTTATCTTTTCTGGATCAGACCATTGCTTCCAGGTTTCAGACCCAGGCTCTATAACGCAAGGCATTCGATCATGTAACCATTTTAGGCTTTCAGGTGCAGGTCCGGTAATAATCGTAAAGCTGTGTAATCCCTCCATCTCATGATAGTCGTAAAGTCCAGCAAGGAACATCAATTTGTCATCCTTTCTTTTGACGTAATATGGGATCTTTTCTTTACCTTTTGTAGTCTTAAGCCATTCGTAATACCCATTGATAGGAATAGCACATCTTCTAGAATTACAACAGCTGCTCCAAAGTTTACTCTTCAATATATTCTCCATTCTTGCATTAAATGTGCTGTATCCCTTGAATTGACTGGCATCCTTAGTCCAGTGTGGCACTAGGCCCCATTTCATATACCGGGCATCATTATCTTTAAAATAGTATACAGGTGCTATATTTGTCGGGGCAATATTAAACGATTTACGAAACTCTGTAGTACTTGAGTTGTTGGCTAGGCTCTCTTCATTGCCAGTAGGTTCATCGGAGATTAAATTCATGTCTATGTCCCATTCAGCAAACGCCAGAGGTAGATCTGCGGCATCAAATGCCAGAGCATATCTTCCACACATTCTATAGATCGATCAAAGAGGAATACAGGGGATACCTTCCAATTGGCACTGTGTTTTACCTATTTGCCGCCTTTATTCATGATACCCTTCAACTTTTGTACGAACTGTTTTAGCAGACTACATTTTCTCAAGGCCGATGCAAATATATAGAGCATGCGAAAAAACAGTAACTTGGTCTATACTTGTAAACGTACATACAGCAACAGCAACGCATTCATAGCCTCAAAAGATAAAGCACAGAAGTAATGAGCAACTTGTCAAGGCTCTCAACTCTACGAACAAGGTTTTTGTCACTCCCAAGAAACAAAAGATGGATATTTGGAATAGCTAGCACAGCTGTGGTGACTTTTACAACAGGATACTACATTAACACCAACTACCTGAATCAGGCGCATTCTAACTCATCCTCCTCGCCGAAGCTAACTTTAAATTATGCGCATATAATGGATCATGGTATTCACTCTAACTACCCACATTCGGTGATATCAATACTGAAAAAGGCTATCTGGAAAGAAAGTAATAAAGGTCAATTCCAATACGAAGAGGCTCTAAAGTATTATATCGAGGTTTTAAATAAGCTGAATGAGTTGGATTTCAATAAGCTGAATGATGAATATACAAGAATAGAACTGAAAATTGCAGAGATGTATGAGAAATTAAATATGTTTGATTCTGCTAGAAATCTATATCTGGAACTACTATATAGGTTCTTTGACGCCCTTAATACCCCAGGGAAGATCCCAGATTCTATGAGACCTGAGATGATCAGGAAAGATTTGAGAGTTCTGATCAAATCACTGGAGATGAATAAGGATTTAGACACAGGAAAGAGGAACCTGCTGGCTCATTTGCTAATGGCCCAAGAGGAAATATTAGCTAGATCACCTGAGTTGAAAGCGTTTTTCGATCGCAAGAAAGAAAGAACTAGAAGTTTGCAAAGTGGGAAGCCAATAAACACCTCTGACTTTAAAACATTTGTAAACAAGGATAACATCAAGCTGGATGAAGATGGATACATGATTATGGACTTGCAAAAGAATAGCAGCGCATGGGAGCCATTTAAGGAAGAGTTTTTCACAGCACGAGACCTTTATACCGCATACTGTCTGTCAGCCAAAGATATTCCATCTGCCGTAAGTTGTAAGATGACAACTCTTGAGTGGATGGTAATGGCTGATATGCCGCCAGGTCAAATTCTCCTCGCGCAGGCAAATTTGGGATCATTGCTCTACTTGCAAGCAGAAAAGTTTGAATCTGATATCTTCCAGATAGATCAAAAGTGTAAGGTTGATCCTTCATTTCTAGAAGAGGACAAAGTTATTAGAACCTTAAGGTTCTTGCATAAGAATAGAGATACGTGTTTCCGAATGGCAAATCAATGCTACGATTGCATCATCGATTTTTCTAAACAAAATAACAAGTTAAGATTTCATATGAAGGATCAACTGGATTTCTCAATCGCACAAGCTATTGCTTTATCGACGTATGGGAAGGGTATTCTGTATTTGCATAAGGGGACATTAGTAAAGGCTGAGAGATTCCTAACAGATTCCATATCCATGGCAAAGGAGGCAGATTTCACGGAGTTATTAAATGAGGCAGAAAAGGAGTTGGAAAAGGCAAAGGATCTTAGGTTTCAAGTTGCAACAAGTGAAGAAGATGTTTGAAATTGCCTTACCTGTTCATCATATTGTTTTGATTATTTAGTTATTTGTAGTTATCATAAGCATATAATGAAAACAAGAGTATGTATGAAGATCACATAAGGTAAATTGGCCTTTAAAATCTGTCATGCTAAAATAAATAATTAAAAAAAAAATTCAATTTCTTATAAATAATATGCTTACATGTAACTAAAAATGTTAATTAATTTAATTTTTTTAATGTGCATTATCTTTAACTACTTGTGTTATATATTACAGACAAGGAATGAATACTTGAAATTGTTGAAAGGTTATTTTATTCGACCAAAAATACTATAGATAAAAAGAGAAAATATAAAATATTATAATAAAATTTCTATTTTAATCCTTAGTTAGCGGTCATGACTTGCCAAACTCTGATGACGTTATCGGTGTAACCAGCGAATAAAGTTTGACCATCAGCAGACCAAGCTAAAGAAACAGCGTGTGGGTCGGCGGCCTTGTTGTAACCAGCAAATTCTGGTCTTAGGTCGTCAATTAGAGCTTGAGGGTCTAGAGAGAAGATCTTAATACCAGAGGCAGTGGCAGCAGCTAACCAGTATCTGTTTGGAGAGAAAGCTAAAGCGAAAACTTCGTCTTGAGCGTTCAAGGTGTACATAGCGCTCTTGGCAGCTAAGTTCCATAGCATGATGTCACCATCTCTACCAGCAGAAGCGATTAAAGTACCATCTGGGGAAGCAGTAACAGTGTTGACGTTACCGTTGTGACCGATGAAGTCAGCTTCGATTTGGAATTGGTTTAAGTTCCAAGCCTACATCAATGTGATATCATAAAATAATGATAAATTTTGTTAGTAAATTTGTTAAAAAAAGACAATCTGCTTCGCATTGGAATTAGGGTGTCTCATAAAAGGCATTTAAAAAGTATTGATTCTTTAGTCATCAGAGATCTTGGTGATAATTAATATGTCTCATTGAGGATAGATAGTCCCCTCCGAAGTAGCAAATATAAAGTTCATCACTTGACATATTCATAATAATTCTTTAATGCTTCTTGAAACTCCTGTTTCCAATGGAATAATAAAAAAAATGATTAACATACCTTGACCATCTTGTCGTTACCACAGGAGATGACGGTAACAGTGTCATCGTCAGCCTTCTCATTTGGAGCAACTCTGACTTGGTTAACCCAGTCGTTGTGACCTAATAAGGTAGCTAGACATTGACCCTTGATAGTCCAGACCTTGATAGACTTATCACGGGAACCGGAAATGATCATAGAGGCCTTTCTGTCAATAGCAACAGACATGACATCACCCTTGTGACCAACGAATCTTTGGAAAGTTTCACCAGTGGCGACTTCCCATAATCTTAGGGTCTTATCCCAAGAGGCGGATAGAGCGTAAGCACCATCTGGGGTTAAGGTAACATCTTGGACAATGTGAGAGTGACCCTTGAAGGATCTGACTGGGACACCAAACTTGTTGTCATCACCAGTGATCTTCCAGGAGATCAAAGTCTTATCTCTGGAACCAGAAACTAATAAGTTTGGTTGACCAGCAGATGTGGCTAGGGAAGTGACCCAACCGTTGTGACCTTCTAAGGTACCTCTTAAAACTAAAACTTCGTTAGATGACATTGTTTATCTATGTTATTGTTTGTTGACGTCCTTTTATGGGCCAAAAAAGAATTTTATATTAGAAACTTGATAAAGTCAGAAGAGTAGTTACAAAAGACTAAGATAAAATATTAGTTAAATAGTTTGGACAAGCAAAGATGCGTTACCGAAGGCATAACTAGGTTCTCATCCCAAGTTACTGCGGTTTGGTTTTTCTTGCGTTGCATCAAAAACTTTTCACCAAACGTTCTCAGTGTTTCGCGTGGAGGAGCCAATTTCTCAGCGAAAACTTTGGAACGTTACACTTAATGATTTTTGTGACTGTTCACACCCATACATTGTTGTTGTTTTTGAACTTTTTCTCAACACCCAACGCTTTTTTCACAATTGAATTGGTCATCATGAACGATTAGCTGTAGTGGTCATTAGTAGGTATCGTAGTCATTATACCACTAAAGGTTCATTAAATCGAAATAGAATCAGCTTCCTTCTAAAGTATTTGACGAGGTAATGAGAACATACCTTTAATGAAAAGCTCGTAGTATATCTAGCTTGGACAATGCGTCTGTGAGCCGAATTAATGATACAATTCATTGGATCGTATTATTGTTGTTGTTCTATGGTAAACCCTTATTCTTTGCAATTCTCTCCCAGATGTACTTTGTTTTAAAATAATCGCTGTAATCCTCATCCAAGGACAATAGATCTAACTTGTCGGAGCCCTCGATGAATACCTGGTTCGTATTCATGTCTACAATAACACCCAATGACCTGAATAATTTCAATTTTAAAATATTGGCCCTGGCTACTGGATCATTGAGTATTTCTTTTGCCTCTTCATCATCATCTTGGCTAATATTATTAAATATATCATCCTTATCAGTGTTTCCATTTCGATCGTTTGTATGGTTAAAAGAATCTGCTAGTCTGTTTAC
Source organism: Jamesozyma rosinii (assembly GCA_003708425.3). NCBI lineage: Eukaryota > Fungi > Ascomycota > Saccharomycetes > Saccharomycetales > Saccharomycetaceae > Jamesozyma > Jamesozyma rosinii. The sequence goes on from PPOD03000266.1 coordinate 166,540, forward strand.
TAACTCTTCGTTATTATTCTTTAGAAGTAAGTTCTCTTTTTCTAATGCATCTAATTCATTTGAATACTCGACTAGGTTCTCTTTATTTTCAAAGTCTTTTGCCTCCTCTTGGGACTGGGTCAGCTCGTTGTTAAAAGAATTGAGCTTAGCACTTTGTAAAGAGGCTTTATCATATAACGTTTTGAATTTTGTGTTTTCTTCTTGTAGATATTTCGAAGATTCAGTTTTTATTGACTTCGTAGTTTCATCAATAGCATCTAAAGATGACTTAACATTATCGATATTAAAGCTCTCTCTCAAAAACCTTAGTGAGGAGATTGCATCTTTCAATCCATAATCATCAGACATTTTTTTCGGGTACGGTGATTACCTAGTTTAATAGACTCTTTGGTTCAGTGATCTTTACCGTGGTAAGTTTTGTCTTTATTATGTTCTTTATTTCTGTTTGTTATTGTTTTATTTTCTTGTTTACATTTTCGCGAATTGAAATTGTTATATGGGCAAAAACAGAAACGTCTTAAATTAAGTAATGAATATATGTTGAGTTCATGTTGAAGGCTAGATTATGCATTAGCTTAGTTGTGTAAGGCTTGTATAATAAAAGCTGGTGTATTCATTATATTTACTTATGGATGTTCTTTAAACTGTTTGATTATTTTCCATAGGAAATAGTATTCTTGAATAATTAGAAGGCTATCAAATAAGGTAGCTGGACCTGATTAATAGATGTTTGTTCTGGTGTGTTAGAAACTGAATTAAATCTCTCTTACATGGATTAAATATAAATATTGTTACTGTTTTCAAGATGCATATTTTTGGAATCAAAAATTGCGTTTTTATTTTCGCTTGGATATAGTGATTCGAGATCCCGTGTATATATTAGGCACTTCACTATTTAAAAAATTGTTTTGGATGTTGGTCGTAGGAACTGGATTGTATATTAGTTAATTATGTTTACTTATATTAAAGGATTATAATTGTATTGCTTGATATAAAACAAGAAAATATATTCAAAACGTTAATTTAATGAACTAAAATTTTTATAAATGATCTTTTTCAAAGTTTGACAATTCTAAGATAGATTTAAATGAATATTAAAAAAATGTTGGTATATCCGGTTGGGTTTCGTTAACTAATCAGCTATTTTAAATTAATGTTTTAAACCATATTTATAGGGTGTTAAAAACTTCAATTTTCAATAACAGCGGTTGTTTGGCCGAGCGGTCTAAGGCGCCTGATTCAAGAAGTTGTACGATTTCTTAACCAATTAAATTTGGGAACACTCAGGTATCGTAAGATGCAAGAGTTCGAATCTCTTAGCAACCATTATTTTTTGATTTTTTCCCCAAGTAAATATAAGGTTTCGATTATGATGTGATGATTAACAGACTAGACACTACTGGAAAGCCCCCATAAAGGAAACAAACATATCAAGGGACAAACCAACTAACTAATACTCGGAAAAGACACTACTACAAAAGCCACCTTACCCTAAAAGAGCTCTCCAATAATTTTTATCAAACCATTAAAGAGCATATACCACGTGCATAAATAACATCTGTTGACAGGCTGCACTAGTGATATAACCAAAGCAATATACCTACAACATATCTGGCTAGCTACAATTAATATTACAACTATATTGATCCATAAATGTCGAATTCAACAAACTATTCATTCAATGCGATCGTCTACCTAAATCAAAGTTCACATCATCTAATTAGGGGCAACTCATTCGTATCAAAAACAATAAACACACCATATAGGATCCTATTATCTATAATAGACGCAGTAGATCTTCAGTATAAACAAACAGTCACATCCAGGGAGGTAGATGGAAGCATCAAGCAGTTTCTGGAAGTCATTGGGTTCTTCTTCAGTTACTATGCGATTGCATGCTTTGTAACAGCCATAATATTGAACAAATTAGTCATAACGTCTACATTACGAACAAGAAATAATAGGCTTAAACTAGCACCCTGGTTGAAGATAGTACTACATTTCACAGCTATCATCCCTTTAATTATCTCGTTATCCAGACTATATTTTAACGACAACTTTATCGCCGACGTTAATCGATACCTGCTGGACCTATTCATGATCCTTACATGGTCATACCTTATTGAGACGATTGTTTCTATAGCATCCCATAATATTCCATTAGAAGGGTCGGACTACTCGTTGTTTGAATTGTCCATCCAGTTTTATTCCATGAAGAACAGGGATCCCAGTGTGATGTTCTCGAAAGTCTACATTTCTGACTGCATCATGGCTATTGCCAGTAGATTACTGATACATCTTGTGGAGATCACTAATCACAGAAGAAAGAGACTGTTAGGGAGCACGCTATTGAACACAGCTCATCTAGGGTACCTTGCATATGAGGTATATGTAAATGGAAACGGAATCTCACGCATTCCGTTTTCGACGAGATTCAGACAGTTTCCAAAAGTTCTGTCTGTCTTTATTGTTATCATATCGTTTCTCTCCTACTATGCGGCATGCATTATGAGATTCGATCCGTTTGGTAGTGGTTCACGAAGCCTAGAAGAATTGAAGTTCTTTTCGTTTATGAGCAATTGGACAAGACATTTGAATTATACAGGGGAAGAGGATTTTGCTGTGATAATTGCCAGACTCTCGATGCTGCTGTGCTCTGGGATCGAGGTGAAGGACAAGGGTATGCACAAGCAGTTTCCCAACGTGAGTGTTCCGGAGGGTATACATGAGCAGTTTAGCGTGAGCGGGTACCTGAACCAGCACAAGCAGGAAGAAAAGGCAAATGCTTGTGAGATAAATATAAATCTGATGGCTGATACAGGAGTGACAGGTGGAGAGCGTATTCAAAAAGGCAGTGTTATTGGAGGCCTTAAACGATTCTGGGGACATATTTGTGATACTTTTAAAACAAACCATGACGATACAGAGGACGACAAGATTGCATGCATACATGAGACAAAATATAGACTTGCCGACAGGTTGATTGATGATGATGATACATGCAGTGTTGATAGTAAAGATACCACAGACAATGAATTATACATAGACTATTCCGAGTATCTACTGTATGACGAGGACTATGAGGAGACCGGAGAAGAGGATGCTGACTTTGAATTGGACATTGAGCCAGTGTCCTCTGATGACGACATTTCGCTATTTGAAGTTTCCACTCCGTGTGATCTCTCCGAGAGGGATCCCAATTCTGATTCGAATCTGTTGAGCCTGCTCATCCCTGAGCAAGATGTGAGCTGGTTCATATTCTTGCGGTCTATTCTAAAAGCGCACCTAGCAGGAACTGGGAGGGTGACACGGTCCACGTACGACAGTCACCTAAACGGGGATCACGACAGCGAGTGTGAACAATGTGGGGAAGTTGACATGGCGTGTGCGGTGTGCAAGACTAACAGGCGGGATGTTGTGCTATGGCCGTGCCGGTGTTTTGCGCTGTGCAATGACTGTCGGGTGTCGCTGGCGTTGAGAAATTACAGCACGTGTATATGCTGCAGAAGCCCTGTGCATGGGTATAGTCGGTTACAAAAGCATTTGTAGGAGTATCGTTGTTATGGTTTACAACTATATATATAATAATGTGTAGCGTACAATGCAAATATAAATTTACGTATAGATGTGTGGGGGTGTGGAGGGTTTCATTGTTCAATGGTGGAACAGACGGAATGGGGTTTCGATGTAGACCATGTCGTTTGCGTCAGCAGCTGAGAAGACGGCCTTGTCCATCACTGATCCGGATGGGGCTGCGATGTACTTGACACCTGATCTTGCTGCTCTGTAGATGTTGTCTGGGAATGGGAAGAAAGCGTCTGAAGATAGGGCGACGTTTGTGAGCTTTGAGAGCCATTCCTTCTTTTCTTCTTGGGTGAGTGGGGTTGGCAACTCTGCGAACTTTGACTCATACTCTGACTTTTCTGGTTCTTCGGTTGGGATTTGTCCTGTGACGTATAGGTCGATTGCGTTTGACTTTTCTGGTCTCTTGACGCCCTTTGCCCATTTGAAGTCTAGGACTCTTGGGTGCTGTCTGAGCCACCAGTTGTCTGCCTTATCGCCTGCGAGTCTTGTGCAGTGTATTCTTGACTGTTGGCCTGCACCCAGACCGACGATCATACCGTTCTTTGCGAAACAGACCGAGTTTGATTGGGTGTACTTCAGTGCGATGGAAGCGACGGTGAGGTCGATGGAGGCCTGTTCAGTTAGGTTCTTGTTTTCTGAGACGAAATCCTTGAATGTAGCCTGGTTGATGATGGCGTCGTTTCTCTTTTGTTGCAGAGTGACACCGTATACTTGTCTAGATTCCGATAGATCTGGGACGAAGTTTGGGTCTATCTGTAGGATACAGTACTTGCCCTTCTTTTTCTTTTTCAAGATCTCTAGTGCTTCTGGTTCGAACCCTGGAGCGATGACACCATCTGAGACTTCCTTTGAGATGATCTTTGCTGTTGGGACGTCTACGATGTTTGATAGGGCAATCCAGTCCCCGAAGGAGGACATTCTGTCTGCACCACGGGCCCTTGCGTAAGCGCATGCTAGAGGGGAGAGGTCCTCAATGTCTGAGACAAAGTAGACTTCCTTTTCGATGTCAGTGAGGGGAATCCCGACAGCTGCACCAGCTGGAGAGACGTGCTTGAAAGAGGCTGCTGCTGGCAAGTTCAAGGAGACGGCCAGTTCCTTGACCAAAGGCCATGAATTCAATGCATCCAGCAGGTTGATGTAGCCTGGTGAGCCGGAGAGGACCTTGAATGGGAGTTCCTGTGTCTCTGAGACGTAGGCCTGTGCTGGTTTCTGGTGTGGGTTTGCACCGTAACGGAGCGGCAGCATCTCTTTACCCTCTGAGTACTGTTTTCTGAAAAAATCCGAGATCGCGGCGTCGTAGCTTGCGGTGTGTTCGAATGCCTTCAGGGCGAGTGTGTTTCTGAGGTCCTCGGAGACATTACCGTTATCCTTGAGGTCGTTTAAGAAGACGGAGTAGTCAGTTGGGTCTGATAGGATGGTTACTCTTTCGTGGTTCTTAGCAGCTGCTCTTAGTAGAGTGACACCGCCGATATCTATTTCTTCGACTGCTTCTGGGACGGTGATACCTATCTTAGCGACTGTTTCCTTGAAAGGGTACAGGTTGCATACTACGTAGTCTACCATCTGTATGTTCTGATCCTTCAGGTCCTGCTGGTCAGAAGGGATGTCTCTTGCGAGGATACCACCGTGTACGGCCGGATGCAGAGTCTTTACCCTTCCTCCGAGCATTTCTGGGGCATGTGTGATGGAGGATACGTCCTCAACGGGGAAACCTGCGTCTCTGATCATGCGGGCAGTACCACCTGAAGCGAGTATATGGACATTGTTCTCGACTAGTCCTCTTGCGAGGTCCAGGAGACCAGTCTTGTCGTAGACAGAGAGGATAGCAGTTTTGGTTGACATTACAGGAGAGTGTAAGTGATGGGTGTAGTAGTGTAGGGTGGATTGGTTGAGTAACAATAAGTAGTATAAAGAGAGAGAGAGAGAGAGGGAGAGACTACATAAAGATAAGGACAAGAGAGTGTGCGATACATGCTTCTTATATAAATTTCGATGAGACGAGTGTGCCTGTGCTCGAGAGCAGAATGATTGTCATTAACTCAGCAGATGGTGCATATTAGAAGTCAAAAAGTGCGAACAAACTACAATAAAACAGGGCAATTTGAAGTGTATTGCAGTATTGCCACTTTGCAATAAATGAGATTGGTGAGCAGCGCGGGCGACTTGCGCTGACTCCTCGGGCTGGCGGAACAGCGCGGGTGCCGTTTCCGCGGCCAATCACAGGCGCCCTGACTGGCAGAAGTCAAGAAAAATTGTGGGCGTGTGATTCGTGTTTTGTGTGTCCGGGTGATCACAGTGTGCCTAGGCACGTGACCAGAGTGTGTCCGGGTGACAATGCAGCGAATGTTTCGAGGCGATTCGTAATGAAGCCGTAATCTTCTTATATACACATCCAGATCCAGAGCCACACGCTCTCGCCCTCCCTATCTTCCACTGTGTCTATCACACACACAGATCATTGGTCAGTGCCATGGCTGGTCCTGGGGGCAGTGCTGTCCACTGAGCCACCCTGGACGATTGACCCACCGCGGTTGACTAACCCACAACAGCCGGGCCGATTCCCAGATCGAGCCCATAGCTGAGTTCAGTGCAGCCCAGCCCCCCCGATCCGGCAAAGCCTTACCCGATCCGGTATCGACACCAGTAATTGGCCACATCGGGAACGGGGGCCCCCTTATAATGACGACAGCGGGCCAGCGCCCCCTTCCCTTCCCTCGAGCCCTCGAGTCCTCGAGCGTTTCTGCGCGTGTTAATTCCGGTATCGGCACACGCACCCGTCTATATTTAGCCTGTTCGGGCCACCCTTTTCCCGTCTCTGGAAAAGCAACAACACAGCGGGAAATTCTCGCACACGCGAAACACGCGGGATACATCACCACTACGACGGCCACCGGCGAAGCCACAGTCTTGCGGTGTCGCCTGTGTCGCCGCTTTAGGAGAACTAATTGCTCTACGCCCAGGGAAACCCAGCCCACCCATTTTCCGGTGTCCCAGTTTCCCATACAGTGCTCTTTCGCAACTGCAACGACAACATTGCAAAAAAATAATATCGCATTCAACAGCATCCCAACGCATATATAAACCAACACTTTACCATCTCAATTGCAGTTTCTTGTCCTCTCTCTCCTTCTTGTTTCCATCTTGTTTCGCAGTTACAGATCTCCACTGAAAACATCAAAAACTTTCACCTCACTCACATACACACATACACATACACATACAAAAATGGCCAAGTCTTCTTCCTCCGTTTCCTCTTCCGTCGACTCCAAGTCTTCCTCCACCGTCCACACCAACAGCAACCTAGTCTCTAACGGTGTTGTTTCCGGTTCCTCCGTCAAGGTCTCTTCCACAGCTTCTTCTTCAAAGTCTGACAACAAGACCAAGAAGCACTCCAAGAACGCTGCCCCAGGTATGGTCGCCAACCCAATCTCCTGGAAGTACGGTGTCGTCATGGGTGCCGTCGTCGCTGGTTCCTTCGTCCTAGGTTCCGGTATATAATTAACATAGCTATATATACATAGATTCATATACATATAAGCTCTTATGCATAGCAGTTATAATAATATAAAGACACATTCAACGATTACTAAATTTCTTCTCTTCTCCCTTCTCTATTCTATAATTATGTAAAAATGTGTCCATTCACACAACTGCCATTATTATTTTTCACGTGCGGCTCTCTCTGCTTCTTTTTTCTCTCTGGTGGGGGTTCGTAGGGGGGACACGCCGGACAGGCGGTGTCCGGCGTGGTTTCCACCGCTCGAACGGCCACTTCTGTTTCTGCTGCGACTGCACACAACTATATCTCGTGCTCGATACATGCACTACACACATACAGCTGATACACTAAGACACGAATGCACACAAACACATACACACAATGGCCAACTTCTTCGTCGGATTGTGGCAGAGCGTGTTTGAACCAGGCACCTCCCCTCAGCTGGTCATAGCTACACACCTGTCATTCGCAGCACTGCTTGCAACACTGGCATGGCTCATCTACGTCACTCATGGCAACATCCACTTCATCATCCTATCAGTAATCGCCTCGTTACTATGGATCACTGTCATCTGGTTCATCCAAGAATTGAAAAACATCAAACTGAAATCCAACACCGAACTGGAACAGCCTACAACGGCTTCTAAGACTACTACTACACCAGAGGCCACCACTACTGCCCGTGCACAACCAAACCCAACAAGGACAAAGTCAAGAAAGGCTTAGCTCCTATGCACACACTCTCTCTCCACCACTCTATATACACACATACACACATACATAGATACATACATGCAATAATACACGACTTGCACATCACTCAATGCACATCACACGCTGCTCCTCACCGCACAGAACAAATTTTCAGTTTCACTGCTGGGTTTTTTCGTTTTTTTTCTATGGGGTTTGTTTTTCCTTGCGAGGAAAAGTGAGCACCACGCGGGGGCCTGCTGGGTAGTTTTCCGCCCCCATCGAAACCGCAATTCTGGCAGAACTATCCATCTTCTACTTCCAGCAAACAACATCATATAACTTAAAAGCGCAGTCAACAATTCGTCCCATAGGCAACACAAGCACAAGCACAAGCACACACTGGTTACACTCACACAAGGACTATTATACAAGCACCCGCATACTAGAACAGCTATATCATACTATACTCATTGAAATTCATCCTTTTTTTATTCTTTTGATTGCTTCTATTTTTATTTTTAAGGTACCGTCTACAGCCATACAACTACAACTACAACTACAACCACAACAATGGATGCAGCTATAAGGAACAATATGAACGGCCAGTCCCGTCCTTCAGCAGTAGCACAGATGAGAAACAACCTATTGAACAACGATATAGGGGATATTGATGTTACAAAGGAAATTCCAATAAATGGCCCACAATCACTACAACCACAACCACAACCACAACCACAGCAACCACCACCACCACAACAAATGCATATGCAACAGCAACACCCACAACAGATGTACCAACAACATCCAAACATGCAGATGCAGATGCCACAGCAGCAGATGCAACAACAACAGATGTACCAACAGCAGTACCAGAACATGCCAATGCAACAGCACCCCCAACAGAGAAACACATTCCAACAGAACAGGAGACCCGCATACAACAACAGAAAACAGGCCCAGCAAGAACCAGAAAAGCGCTCGTACTCGCTCAACCAGAAGTCAATCTCAAACTTCTTCAGGTCAAAGAACAGCCCCATGTCTTTCGGTAAGACAAAGAAACAACACAGGTCAGACTACGGCGGTGGTGGCGATGATGGTGATGGAGACGAAGGGGAAGATATCGTCATCGATGACCCAGACGCTTCAACTATGTCCTTCAATGACATCACCACAATAACATACAAGAACGGCGACAAGCTAGGTGTATCCACCGATACAACTCCAATCATACCAACACTCATGACAAAGGAAGGGAAGTACATGAACAATACAGACTACAGGAAGTTCATGACAAACCAGAAAAAGACAACACTCAACTCAATGGCAAAACAAAAGAAAAACATGCAACAAGGCATCCCGGACCAAAATAACCAGCGCACAATGTCTCTACAGACCCCATACAACAGAAACATGTACCAGCAACAACAGCAACTACCACCACAACAGCAACAATTCAACATGAACAATCCAAGATCAAACTCGCTAATGAACGGGCCACCACCAAAAGGGTTCATGCATCCACAACAACAGAACGGATTCGCACCTCAACAATTCCAACAGCAATACCAAGATTTTGCACAGGGAAATAGACCACCACTGCCGCAGATGCAGCAGTTCGGAAAACCGGGCGAGCCCCTCCACACAATGTCATTGACAAATAACCCAAACATGGGCGCTCCACAACAATCAAATTTACAGCGGTTCAGACAGATGAATAATAGTGGACCATTCCAAGGTCCTGGCCCTAGAGCACAACAACAGGGTCCACCACAGGGTCCACCGCAGGGTCCACCACAGGGACAATTCCAGCAGCAGACACAGCAGCAACCACAGCAACCACAACAGCCACAACAGCCTCAGCAACCGGAATATAGAACAATGTCACTACAATCAAAGCCTAACCAAATGCAACAAAAATTCGGCAACACAAACGGTCATTTGCAATACACAAACCCAGCACACGAGAGCACTCCAAGTTTCCCCTCGACTAACGGCTCCAGTCAACAATTAAACGGCGCCATCAACAACCAACATTCAGCAAACTCTAGCCTCAACCAACAACAACAGCAACAACGTCTGCCACTAAACAGTTCCGGCTCTGGCTCCGGCTCCATATCAAACATAGCCACACACTCAGCAGAGCACGTCAACCCCTCAATACGGAGCAATAGCACACCAAACACCGCATCAGCCGATGTCAACAACCTAGAAACTACTCAACCTACAAGAACCACATCGAAACTCAACGTCCTACAATTATCCACGCAACAACAGGAGGAACTAAAGAAAAGAGAGGAAGAAATTCAGGAAAGACAGAGGTTTCTACAGGCCAAGGAATCCGCCATGCTCGAACGCGAATCCAAGGCAAACATTGAACTGCACGAACAAGAATTGGATGATCTAAACCTAAGACCGACAAGTCTGTTAGAATCTGGTCTCAAATCACTGACCTTATCAAAGGAAAGGAAAAGAGACTCTGAAACAACATACATGTCCGCATTCAGTATCTCTCCAGTGAAAGAACCACGCAAAATCCCACAGCAGGAATCAGGCATGTACAAGCTTGAAAACACAACAGATGCCAATGATTATGTCACAGCATCAGAATTCCATGAGCCCGAATCACCACTCACCCGCCATCCACACCAACAAGGGTCACCTCTCAGCGGTAAATCGTCTCAACGGCAATCACCTCTACACCGCCAGTCAGTTCAAGTGGAACCCTCACTGGCCCACCAACACGATCACATACAATCACCATTATCTTCCCAGCCACCTACGGACGAAGAACCTCCACTAAACCTCGGATCACCACAGAAGGAACCACATCTGAAGCAAATACTCACAGCAGCTACTGAGGAGAATAAAATGGAAACTACGTCCGCACCGCAGCAGCTCGTAGAGAAATCAATTAACCCTAACCGTATGTCCACCGTCTCAGGATCAACCGATATGCAATTGGAAATCAGTGATGTGGGCTCAATAGTAGATAATACATTCAACTACAAGAGCACCCCGGATAAAAAGCAAGAACAAGAACAGTCAGTACTAAAGGAACAAGAATCAGCACGGAGTAATCTCCAATCTGAGATTACGAATACTAACGAAGGGAAAGCCGCTGACGACGAGAATGAGTTCGTCTTTGACAACACCGTCAAGAAGAAATATATCGATTCCACAGACCGCGAGGTAGATACAATCACAATCACGAGAGAACAATTGGGACTGCTCAATGAAAATAAAGGACTGATGAGAGAACTAACAATCGTGTCTACTGAACTGGCAGAATCCATTAAAAGAGAAACACTACTGAGTGAGAAACTAAGGAGCATGGAAAGCAATTCTCTCGGCGACAGTAACAGTTCCAATGATAGTAGGAAACGGAATTTATCGTTGAGTGATTTTGAGGACGTGTTGAGAAAGAAATCTGCCAAGATCGTAGAGTTGATACAATCTTTGAACGACGAAAGATTGAAACGGTTCATTTCTGAAGAGCAAGTACTGTTACAAGAGCACAACGCCAAGCCAAACTCTATAGAGTTAGTGAACAAAATCGCTGAATTAAAATCAACGGTTCAGGACAAGGATGACGAGATTAGCAACTTGAAACAACAGTTAGCACGCAGGCATTCACATGCTGCAAACATCTACAACCAATAATAACGATTGATATAACAAGTATCTAATGACATTCCATATATTTTTATATCTTAATACATATATTCAGCAGCGCACTAAAATAGCAATCAATTATAGTAATTTCCTGTTGGGCACATAATGAAAGAAACGCACATACTGGTACTTGTCTAACCAGCTAACAACAAACTAATTGCATGGCTTATGCTTGGCAAGGCCTCAGAATCGCTCTTCTCAATGCATAGGCAAACGCTGATCACTATATCATTCTACACGAGAATTCATTTTTTGGTCTGCTCCGCTCCGCGAAATGAACAGACAAATTTTGTTCTGAATCGAAATTTCAGTTGCGAAGCAATTCAAGTTTGGGATACATTTAATATACAGAAGAAGCATACAGGGTATCTATACAAATATACACCTTTATCAACAATCAGATTGTATCGATAGTTACAAAAACAGAGCAAGCAACTAGCCACAATGTTTAACAGAAAAAGACAAAGAAGATTCGAAGATGACGATGAATCCTACCATGACTACAGACCTCGCATGCCAAAGAGACAAAGAATTCCACCTGTCGTCCAATTATGTAAGGAAATGATGCCAGATATCTGCACTATTGGCGAATCTCCAAAAGCATTCAACGATGATATTAAGTTCTTAAGTGAGGCTATCAGTAATGAATACGGTCACGAGGACTATTTCAACAATGCTCTCCTAGACACTCTGCGTGCTGTTGTCATTGAGCAGCCTCAGAAACAGCCTGCTATAGCCCTTTTGGTACTGACAGTTAATGCAAGCAATGATGTCGCTGGTAAGAGTATTGTAAACTTTTTTTTCAATGAATTGCAGAAGGCATGTGATGCCAGTGTCGATGATGACCCTGCCCCGCTACCTTCTAATGACACAGGCCCATGGAATAAAGTTAAGTTGATTTTAAGATTCTTATCCTTACTAGCTCCTATGCTAATCACTGATGATCTAATTACTCTCTACAAGAAATTGTTCGATTTATCCATTGAATTAAACAATACAGAAGAAAGCAAAAGAAGCGATATATCTGAGGCTATTTACACTAATACCTTGTTGAACATCCCATTTTTGTTTTATTTCAAGAAAAGCGACGATTCGTATCTTAAAAATGCCGTTGAGGAACTGGTCACAAACGTCGAATCCAACTACAAGATTAAGCTCAATGATCTAAGCTTATTGAAAGAATATAACACCAACAGCCCATATGAAATTGTTGAATTCATTCAAGTCGCCTTGCCAAATGTCAAAAACGCTCTTGCAAACGATTTGAAACAATTGCAAGAATTGTTTTGCGATTGGAATGATTTAGTTCCAGAACAAAATGGAGAACATGGCTTCAACGATGCTCTGAATCTACCAACTTTGGATCAATTGACTTCATGCAACGAATTGAATAAAGAAAGGGGTTCCGTTGATACTATGTGGAGGGTACCAAGATATTGCTTCCACGTCTATTTACCTCATTCGGCTGGTGAATTTGATACTGTTATCCCAACTAATATATACGCTGGCCAGTTATTTAACGATATCATTATTGATCTGGTAGAAAGTTTAGAATATAATAGGAAAGAAGTTGCCAAGCAGGTTATATCATTAGACCTATTTTTCAAGTCCGACATCTTTACCAAAGCAGGTGAATCGATTGCCCAAATTTCTGCCACATTCGAAGAAGATCCATTGGCCTCAACCTATAAGATTGAAGATTTGGCTATTGAAACTATTTTGAGTTTAATCTTCAAGCTACCAAAGGTCTCTCAGCCATTCGCTTATTTTTATGCTCTTTTAGTCGATATTTGCCAAAGTGATCCAAAGGCCATTGCCCCTGTTTTTGGTAGAGCTTTTAGATTCTTCTATAACAACATCGACAATCTAGATTTCGAACTGAGATTAAGATTTTTGGATTGGTTCTCTATCCAGATGAGTAATTTCAATTTTTCATGGAAATGGAACGAATGGGAAGAAGACTCTATTAAATTCAGCAAGTCCTTCTATAATCCAAAAATTGTGTTCATGAAAAACTTAATCCGCAAGGAACTAAGATTGACCTCAAGCGCTATGGAAGTTGAAGGAAGCTTGCCTGATGAATTTAAACAGTATATGGACACTTCATATATTCCAACTGAACAGTTAGAAGCCTTTTATCAATCATTGTTTAACACATATGAAGTAAACAGTGAATTAGTAAAGAAGAATGATTTATTTTTCAAGCAAGATGGTGTCCCAATGGAGTCACTGGTCCGTGATCTATTGGATTATACTCATAAGCCAGATAATGCCAGAGAAGTTAATGAACTAGAAGAATTATTAAACAAGATTAAAGAGGATTATGGTTCAGATATTAAAGATTTCAACCGTTTCTTAATCATTGTGTTGGTTCAAGTCGTTGTCCATTCTGGTAGTAGATCATTGTCACACGCCAACAAATATATTACTGATCTAAAGGATGACATAAAGGTTATTTTCGATAAGATTGATATGGATCGCGAACTTAAGGAATTTACTATCATTGAAGCAGTTTTGACATATTGGAACAGTAACTCACAAAATGGGTTCCTGATTGTTGATGCATTCAAATATGCTGGCTTGGTTCACCAAAAGAGCATTATTGATTTCTGTTTCCATGATTACAACGATAAGATATATGCCTTAACTGATGTAACAGCCACAGATGCCATTTTCAGGAATTTATCAGAACAACTTATCACTGATGCCAACGACCTCGAAGGTTTTGAGTATGTCTTTGAAAAGTTGTGTATTGTTATTAATAAGTCCGTTGAAAGCTTGGGACTTTCTAACACAGAGGATGTCATTATGCCACAGATCACTCCAGAAACCGAAATTGACCCAATTAGTGAGCTCCCAAGATTGGATTTGATATGGAAGTACTCCGTTACACTCAACTTTGTGAAGAGTATCTTAAGAAAGTACTCTCAACAATATGCTTTACTGCATGAAAGGTTTACTAATGGGATTGATAATGTTATTTCTCATGAGCCTACCAAAAAGCAGTTGTTGGAATGGATTAATGAAGCTAAGCAAATTTAAGTACTTTGAATATAGAAATATAAACTGAAATATTCAAAGACGATGTAGAATACCATTTTTTGAAGATTAAATGGAAAAATGAGATATTGAAAATCTTTTATTTTTTTTATATAAATTAGTCTTTGATTTGTATATGATTTTATATAAACTAAATGAAATATCCTTTAAATACCTTCGATATTAGTAATTGATCAGTTCTGAATAACAGATATTTGATGATTGTATGCATATTGCCATTGGTGTTTATAACATAATGGCAGTTTAAATGTTTTTGTGGCTCTGAAGGAAAGTACTATGATATAATCCATAGTATGCTACTGTTACTATTGTCATTTATGAATGACACTTTTATAACTCTCGGGTTTTGAAATCACAGATGGCCGCCTTATGAAGTTTTTAATCTTTGAGTTGGTAGATGAAGAAAATGCAGATTGTGAATGTGGTTCTTCTGTTGACACTACCAGTCTTGCAACTGAGCCTGTGCTATTCTCTGTTCTTAAGTAGTTTGATGTTGGAAAGCGTGATATCTCGTCAGCTGTTGAAGCGACAGCACTTGAATTATTACGTGCGTAGCGAGAATCCTTGGTATACTGATTGTATGGATATGTGCTTGCATTCGAAGCTGAATTTTTGGTATCAGTGTGGGATAGGAAATTAGTAGCAACTAAGTTAGTGCTCTTTTCATTCGAATAAATGATACTTAGATCAGTGAAGTAAATGCAGAGTTCGACAAAGTCCAAGAATTGTTTTCTCGTTACATCCTTTCCTGAGAAGTTTGTCACTTCGTATATCTTAATAAAGCTTTCAGCTTTATCCACTTGACTACGAACTTTGTTATTTTTAATGTATTTTCTGTAAACAATATCCGGGAACGTATCATCACGTTTGACTTCCACGTCTGGGATTCCCAAGAAGATCCCCTTGTACTTTATTCTGTTTGTTATTGTCTTAATGCAACTTTTATAATTTAAATTTTCAGGAAATATTTTCTCATAGCTTGGTGGATCGCATCTGCTGGGTGGCTCTAAACCTGGGTGTATTACAGGGTCTTTAGGTTTCTTTAATAGAATGCTTAATTCTTTTGATCTTTGAATGTTTTTTGTCAGTACCTTTCTGCTAGGCTCATGGGGCAAATCTGCTGGTGTAACTGGTAGATACCTCCTCGGTATATCTACCAAGCAACTCTTTGAGTAGATCATTCTCCCGACTAATATGACAACTCCAATTACAGCAAATACAACCAGCGCACCTACAACAATGAATGTGTTGAATGCATCGTTTTCGGACTCAGTAGCTTGCGCAATTGAATCTATGGGCAGCACAACGGAGAACCCAAACAGAAGCAGTAGAAAGATAGCAAAGGAACTTCTGTAGAGCCAATAGTTTATCCTAGTCGAAAAGAACATGTGATTTGGGAAATGAAGCTATTGTAGAGGCTTAGTTTTATTAGTGTTGGTCTTGTGATTGTTATCCTTGTTTTCTTTAGTTATTTAATAATGCATTCCTAAACGTCCGCTGTTAGTGATATAAACTTGAGAGTATGTGCTCTTTTAATATTTTAATAATTGGAACTGGTGTTGTTCAACGTAGCTGCTTGTCTTTGTGTGTGTAAGTCTTCGACCTTCTTGTAATATAGATTCGTAACTGCTTTTGATATATATCTGTTAAATAACAAACTTTGCAATGCTATTCCTCTTAACGGTTATTGTTACAATTTTATAAGTTGATATAGTTCTATCCTGGGTTCAGTTGAACTTTGTAGGAGTGCTGCAGGCATAGTTTCATTAGTCTTCTTCAAAATGTTTGTTTTTGTTTGTCTTTCGTAGAAAAAAAACATCAATTATTTCATTTGTCATTTCTCCCCCAAAATACAGTCAGCCTGAAAATGGCATCGCAAGACTTTCTACTAAACAACAAAACATGCTTGGTGGACACCCAAGGAAATGTAACTGTCTCTTATGAGTTAGTAGGTTGTTTTATATATGCCATAGCATGCTGTTATATGTATTTATGTGAGTGTCTATTGATATGATCGTGTATATATACAATTGATTCAAGGCACCGCAGCAACAGTCATGTATGCAATTATATATTCTTGGCTTGTATTTCTAATCGTCAAGTAGCAGATAATCACTATGGATTAAAAATTGACCGCCTATTAATTTATTCTTACTTGGGTGTTTCTTTAGCCATTCCTTCAATACGACAAGATATATATGCTGATCTTCGCCAATGCAATCCAAATATTTCAAAGTCGTTATAATATCACTAATTCTGAACCCAGTGATCTTTGAAAGAATATCTATCGAAAGGGCACCATTCTCTGCTAATAGATCGCCTTCTATTATTTCCCAGCATATGACTTGTGACCAAAATCTTAAATATGATATAAGGCCAAACGGAGACAGTGGTAATTCTGGCCCTGATATGAGTCCATCTGTTTTGGAGAGTCTATATGAAAATTCAATTAACATCGAGCCCAGGTTCCGTTTCTGATATGGAGGAAAGATCAATATACAAGCTAGATTGTTCTGGTGATATGACACTAGGTCCTTTGAAAAGAATCCAAGTGGCTTATTCTTGTTGGTTTCATACAGGATATAGAATTCATAATGATCGACTTTGAAATACATCGACTTATTATCCAGAAACAGCTTTGTGAAAAGACACAAACATTGACAAAACAATTGGTGTTTCGACCCCTTAACTCTGCGAATTGTGTACTCTGGTGACATGTACTTGATTCTCCCTGGTGGTGAGTTTAATCTGAAGCTGCATCCCTCCGTGTGGCTTTGCAATTTTTTTTCATCATCTGTATACTTGAAGCAATACTCGCACACGTATAATGTGTCTAACCAGATATCCGAGTCACATTCTTCCGTATTGTCTGTGTCATCATTGCTGTCAGTGCCACCATCTCCACCTCCACATATACCCAGTTTCTTGGATCGGCTGTCAAAATAGACATTGCTACCATACCATGTTGCAAACCTTTTATCTATTCCAAATTGGACTTGTTTGATATTGGGTTTATCCAGTATCCCATATAATTCCTCATCTTTGTTATTTTTATTACTGTTTTTGTTATTTTGCTTGTTTGTCCTCTTCTTTGGACTCCCGTGATTCGAAATATTGTTACTCTTTGTTCCTTGTTCCTTGCCTTTGTTTCTTCCCCTCTTTAGTTTCATGCTTGTACTCATATTAGCCTACCCAACCTTGATTTATCCTTAAACTTGCGCTAGTGTTCATGTCCGTCTAGAAGACAGAACATTGAGAGAGCCGCACTGTTGTTAAAAGCTCATTACCGGGCCCTTCCTATCTTTTGTTATTTTGCTTATTTTATCGTTTTTAACGAGGAGCGGAATTTGGTGAAAGTTTTTTTGTGTGTAGATACAAATAAATACAGAGCAGACCTTTAACCAACTTCGACCATAAACTGTTATTGATGGTGCACCTTGACATAAAAGAGTATCCACTGCATAATTGCTGTAGAGAGTCGTATATTAAACTATACTTTCTAATACCCAAATCTCTACTGTTATTATTCTGAATCGCAAGAAGCCTTCTACTTGTCAGATCATTTGAACATATTACAAAGCGTGAATTGCACAAGTGAGCTCAATTACTGATCTGTTAGCATCCTTAAGGGAAACATAAGTGGAACATACACACACACACCAATGGAAAATAGGTTTAATGCTTTTAACGATACACCCCGTGGTAACCACTGGATGGGTGCGACCTCGTCGTCTTTCAGCGCCCCATATAGCAATACCAAGGAAGATGATAGTACGCGACGCTTTACATCAAATAAACCTTATACAAAGTCAGAAGCTAACGATATAAATAAATTCGATATAAATAGCAATAAGCATAGTAGCAAGACTAATATCAATGGCTCAACAACACACTCAGAGCGGAATAATAACTCAATGCCATTACTTTCAACTGAAATTTTAGAGGTCTCCAGACAACGTACACTGGTATTATCAGTATTCATAATAATACAAGTTTACAAGCTATATGACCTTATAATTTTAAAGTCTGGATTGCCTTTGTCGGGTTTATTGCAAAATAACTCCCAGTTCAACTTCGTCACAAAATATCTTATTATTGACTCGATGTTTTTCTATTTTCTGCCACTGTTTAAGATACCAAGATTAACCTTCAAGCCTCTTATGATCTACTTGCAAATAACTCTGATGTCGGTGTTAACTATATTTTTATCAATGGATCATGATTTTCTATTCATTACCATTGTCATTGCAAAATGGAAGAAAAGCTTCTTTGAAAAAGAATTGACCGTGACTGGTTCCTCTATCAACCCTCACAATAAGTTCATTGATTCATCAGATCATTTTAAAGGTGCTTTGACAATTAAGATTTTACCAGAAAACACTGCAATGCTAAACCCATTGCACGCATCATTCTGTATACCTGTTGACCCAAGCCTGCTTCCAAACAACCTTTTGAATAGCAATGATGCCATTGTGAATGTTCCAATCAGAATAAACTCTACCGAGGAGATTAAGTTTATTCAGCTAGAGTTTAGAGATCTATACACAAACAAAATAGAACTAAAAAATTTGACCAATAGGCAATTTCACCGGATTGACGACCCAGCAGAGTTGTTAAAATATGATAAGATTCTAGCTCAATCAGACCTCGATAATAAAGACACAGCTTCTAAACAGAAAAAGGCATCTTCTATCCGTTATATAAGTTTGCCAATCAACGAGATTGGGTTTTACCAAATTAGAAAGATTGTTGATTCTAAAAATTTAAAGCTCAAGGTCTACCAATCCCATTTACTAGTTCCACATTGTCCGACTGCAAGTATTGCTGGATCCGGAAGGTCAGATAGGTGTCTTGGTGATTCTGACCAAATTTCCATTGAAATTCAAGGTGTTCCGCCATTAAAATTGAGCTATTCAAAGATCATTGATGACAAGGTGTATTCATTCATGGACACTAATCTACAGCCAGAATTTTTCAAGTCTCCACTAAAACAATCTAAACTGATCAATTCAAAAGCAGTTTTTACTCCAAATGATTTGTCTGATATGAAATGGGCTCGTAGCCATCCAGTGACGATTAATCTCGACTCTCCAACAAATTACGATGGGAAATATATTTACAAAATTGACACATTAATCGACAGTCTAGGCAACGTTATGGACTTCTCGATTCTTTCAGATGAGCTGAAGAAAGAATACGAATTATTGAATGATTTCAAGGTTCATAACATACCAAGAGCCTCTTTGGATGAGAAATTTAACCCAAATTCTCCAACAAAGAGAGATATCGTAATAAATTTTGCTGAGTTTAAGTACTGGGACAGAGATATAGACGAT
>PPOD03000266.1:193597-290979 GCA_003708425.3 Jamesozyma rosinii
CTTCCGATCTATCGTCTGATATGTGTGCAAGCAACAGTTCAGAAAGTAATGAGAACAATTGGAACTTTAATGTGTTGGTAGGTTTAAATTAAGATAGTGTCCATAAAATTATGCTTTTTGTTTTTATCATTGCAAAATAAATTTCATTGACTGAGCAAAACTGAATCTATAATTATATTTCTAATTAATATTCCTGTTCTGTCGTTTCCATATATATGTAAATTATGTGTTATATATTGGGATTTTAGCAAAAAGTGTCTATATTTTTTTATGATTTTAAAATAGAAATGGAAGTAGTTCTTTTATTTTGAAGCTCAGCGGTTAAAATATGGCCAAATAGAATGCTATTTTCTACTAAGAAGTGGAAACTAAATACAAGATACTCAAGAATCTAAAGATTCGTAGTGTATTTAACAAGAAGATAGAATAAGAAAATGGGGTTGGTTTTTAAAGATCCAGTAAAACTATATTCTAAATATGCAATGTCCGTTCCGGCACCTTTTGGGTTTAACGTAAATTATGGATATACTTTAAAAATGGATAAATGGCAGCATTTTCCAAAGGGTTCGAATATTGAATTGGAATTGGAAGTAACAGCTGAAAAACTTTTTGATATTAAAGTGGTATGGGATCGGAAAACAGTTTTAGACCACATTCAAGTAGGTATGACAAATTACAAAAGTGAGGTTCAGTTTTCGGTCAAATCACCATCCATCTCATGTAAATATTTGGTTAAGGAAGCTGGAATGACTGTGATAAGGAGATTTCAGGTGACTTTCAAAGCACATTCGGAATTTCTTAAGGTATATGGGATTCTCTCATCTTTAAATTTCACAATTAAGTTTGCTAAGGTTAATTCGATCACAACTATCGGTGACGCGTATCACAAGCAGTCAACGATGATTGACAATAGAGTCGTTAATGATCATCCGATAATTCAAAGTCAAATCGTGGATCAGTCATTGGAAGAATCCTTATGTACAAGCACAAATATAAATGATTCCATGAATAATGATCATGGGTGCACTTCCATAGCTGATACTCTTTTGAAAAGAAATTGCACTGCCAGTTATTCTTGTCTTTTAAAAACGAAGATAGATAATAAATCTAGTAATAACGGATTAGTGCAACTCTCTCAACCCTCGGAAACTCAATTGGATAATCCTAGTGCAACATTATCCTTTCCAATTCATAAGAATATCCTGCCAGCTACACCACTGGACAATGATAAGGGTGGTGATCATATAAACGTTCCGAATTACGAACCGGTGACAGAACATAATCGGTTGGCCAGCCCAGTGATATCGCATGATACAAAAATCTCCAATACTGTAATCTCCAATTCTGGAATATGTATAGACCAACAGGTTCCTGTAACACCACTGGAGTCATTAAAGAATGCGGTGGCAGATAAGGAAGACTTTAAGTCAGTTGCAGCCCTTTCAAGTTCTGATATCAAAGATATTCCTGATCCCAAGACAGAGTCCCGAAACCAACCTTTGCCACTCTCTGATACGAAAGCCACACATTCGCCTCAGCAAAGTTTGAAGCACAAACACAAGAAGCCAAAAGGTGCCATAATATCAAAGAGGCTAATAAAAGAAAAGCTAAAAGATAAGAATTTTATCAAATGGGTATGTATCGAAAAATTCGCAGTGCTTCTTTCATTATCGAAAGCGTTGATCGTTCGTTGTCTACTAACTTCTATTTTTAATCAGGTTAACAAGGTAGAGGAAGTGTTGATTCAAGTTGCAGGAGGAATCGAATAGAAGCATCTTCATTCTTGTCCTTGCCACTGCACTCTGTTCTATATATTTGTGATTGCGTCTGGCTGTGTGTTAATTTGCTCTTTTTCCGTTACTTGCGGTTAAAACAGCCAACTAAGCTTAATAATGCATCTGTGGCTCCGCCATCCGTCTCGTATAAACAATGAAAAATCTCGCTTAGTGAACGAGACTTTTCATATATATAATATAGTTACACTATAATCATACTGGGTGTGTGTTTGTAAAGCGAGTTAGAAACAGGAGGAATAAACGGCAGCACAAAGATAACCATGGCGAACATCTCGAACATCACTGCCAAGTACTTGGAAGTCGAAACCAGACTGATCGACATACTAAGAACCGCACCTTACGTTCACCAATTTATTCACGACGATGCGATCAGTGGACGGATCACCTTGTATCTGTTGATCATTGGTACGTTTGCGCTGATTCAGGAACTTTACATTACAGTTGAGATGTCGTTGCTGCAGAAGGAGACCTACGACGAGTTGAGTGTGGGGCGTATCGATGAAGGTATCAAACTGCACAGGATGTTGGTGAGTGATGAGTTCCACAGCAAAGAGTATATGGATGAGAAGTCAGGCATAGTGATTGAGGAGTTTGAAGACAGGGAGAAGTTTTTTGCGAAGCCTGTGCATGTGTCCGAGTTGTCCGTTGACACACATGTGTTGGTTGATGGGGTGATGGTGTTGACGAAGCCATTGAAATACCACATTGAGTTCTCGCCTGAGGATTTTGAACATGAGAAGAGACAAGAGTTTGGGTGTACGTTGCGGGTGTTGAGGACGAAGCTGTACCATTTGTTCAAGGATTCTGAGCTGTACACAGACCTGATGCAGGGCAAGGATGAGACAGAGTTCACTATATCGAAGAGTGTCAAGATCTACAATAGGATGGACGAGATATTGCCTACTAACGTTGACGAAGTGCAGCTGTGTTTCTTGAAGATGGAGACAGGTGGGAGGATTAAGTGTGAACTTATAATAGGAGATAAATAGTGGTATCTAGTATTATATATGTGTATATGTAGAGGCATGTGCTAATGTGAGCTGTCATTTTCTACTCTTGGCACGCCTATATTGTTTGAATGCAGTTCATTTTCACACCAAGACCATAGTTTCATTATCTGGATGAGTTTTGCTTCGTACTGGTAGTTTTCGATGCTTGAGTCGATTGCGTTTAGGGAGTTTGTAGGGTCATTCAAAGAAGCGGGATCCGGGGAGAGCAAGTTGAGCTTGTTTTGTTCTAGCGAGTCTAGTGTTTTCATGAAATAGTCGTTTGGTTTATCCCTTGTTGAGAGTGTTGCCCTTGTTATGCTTGGGCGGTGGTGAAGGTTGGTGTTGTCTGTGTGTTCCTCTTGCTTCTCTGTAGTGTTTGCTATGATTGGTTTGAAATTCAGTAGTTTTGTGTTGGTGTTGTTCTGTAGTGGTGTGTTGTAAGTGTTTGAGTATATGAGGTCCGGGAACTTTGCTTGGTTTGTTATCTGTGGGTGTATGAACTCTAGCAGTTTCTTGTTTATGAGGTCTGCGATCTTTGCACGCAGTGAGAGGGAGTATAGAGATTTCAGTTTCTTGGGTAGTTTGAAGTTTGCGGATGGGGCGTCTATTGGGAGTAGCAAGAGTGTCATTACCAGTTCGAGGTCCTGCATGTGTTGTTTGTTTGAGGATGCTTTGTTGGCTAGTTTTTCCTGGGAGTACTTGATGAGTTGTAGAATGAACTGGTCGTTTGTGAGTTTGTTGTTCTTGATGCTGTGTCTGTTTTGTCTGATCATTTCTATGAGGTTCAGCAGTAGAAGTTTGAAGTGGAGGTCGTTTGAGCTGATTCCGGATGTGTTGGTGGAGACTGTATAGTTGGTGGGGTTGACCATAGTGGTATCCTGATTGTTATCGAGTACTTCTATGCCGAAGTTTGTGTTTATCTGGTCGATAGCGTCAGCGATACGTCCTGATTTGATGAGGTTTGTTATAGTGGACCGCTGTTTTATCTTAAACAGGTTGTTGAACTCTAGAGCGTCCCTGTTTGATTGTATGAGGTTGAGCTGTTTTGCCATTCTGATGCTGGAGTCCTCGTAGCCCATGACTATGAAGTAGTTGAGTAGCAGTTTTGGCAGACATGGTTCGTTTGTGCTTGTCTTTGAGTTGGATAGGTTTAGTGTATCATTATTTGACGTGGTGTTGTTGCTGTCGGGATCATTGTCATCATCATTGAGGTCAAGAAAACCGTTGTTGTTGTTGTTGTTGTTGTCTGATCCGTACGTGGATGAATGTATGAATTCGTTGGTTATGAGCTTATCAGCGAGGACCTTTTGTTTCCATTCCTCCCTTGAGAACGACTTTTTCGAGTAGTATTTGTGTTTTGGTCTTGAAGACGCATTGGTGGGGTGTTGGTGGGACGAAGTAGCAGCAGTCATGTCAGATTGTGTGTGTTTGTCTGTCTGTGTGTGAGTATGTGTGAATTTGTGCATTTGTGTATTACACCGTAGTGCACTGAAAAATCCCCTTACAGATAGATATATGTGAAATTCTGCTGTCTGGTCGAATGTTGAATTTCCGGAGCGTGCGGGTAACACTCTGTCTCCGTTCTGGTGTTGGAGCAAAACTCCGGATAACGTCTGGAGGCGATCTGAATGCCGATATTCTTGTTGGTGGAGCGGGCGGGAGATTTCCGGATAAGATCCAGATTTCCCACCGGAACAACCCGGGCCAGGGGCTCCGCACGTTCCAGTCGGCCATTCTCGGTGGCCCCGTCCGGATAATCTGATTGAGGCAATATGCTTTGGCGGCAGCAAAAGCAACGGGTGGACAGTGGACAGTGGCTATCTCCCATTCCGGGAGCACCTTTTGATTTGCATAAAGAAAGATCCGCGTAGGGGGAAACCTGTGGGACGAGGGCGCGTGGGCCGCTTTTTCTGCCGCTGTCCACACCAGAACGGGAAGAGACACAGAGCGGTGGATGGAGAAAAAGAAATGCGCGCGTGCGGTGCGGTGCGGTGCGGTGCGGTTCGGGGCCTTGAATCACTTGTGCAGAAGCGTGCGCCGCTGGAGAGTTCGGTGACTTCGGTAATGGTGACATGAATTCATACGTCAAAGCCGTTGGAACATTCCCACGGTTCCACGGAATATTAGAGTGGAGTGTGCGTGCAAGTGTGTTGCGGTGCAATACAGGGTAATGCAACTGCAAATGCGCGTGCTCGGATGTTACGTTACGTTAAGGGTGCATCGTGCGCATTAGGGTAAAGGTGAAGTGTTGGGAATTGGTGGTACTGAAAATGGGGCTTGGACTGTGATGCAAAACTACATGGGATCAAGACAAAAGAAAAAGGTGCTGGTGGTGTGACTAGGGGGCGAGAAGTGCACGGTGTGTATGTGTATGTGTGTAGGTGTGTATTTCTGCATGCACTCATGCGCGCACGTCAAAAAAACTCACCCCCCAAAGGCAATAGGTAGATGCAAGTGCAAGTATCTTCAAGCGTTCTATCCTTCTATTGCTGGCGTGTCTTATCCAGGACAATGTTCACCCTCGTCATTGTGACATTTGTTGAGTAATTACTTGATGCATGCATGCAAAGTATATTTGATATAAAAGGAAACCAAAAAGCATCTCATATATGCAGCCTCGTTCGGAGGACGTCTGTTCCTAATCGGATTCTACCCTTTCAAGAAACTATAAGCAGTGGTATTTTCATTTTGATTTTTTTTCCTTCTTTCTTTTCGATTAGTGTGTTTTTGCAACAATCTATCTTATCTCGTTCATCCAAACTATATAAAGTAAGCCAAAATCGAATCTAAGATACACCATCTCTATATCTCCCTCCCTCCCTCCCCCGACGAAGAGGAATCCTACCAACTACATTCCCCCTCCTCCGTATTTCTAAAAAATCGCATTTCACAAGTAGTAGCCACCCGAGTATGTCAATCACCACACAGTTTCCCAACAACCCTTCGGCACCAGCGATTGCGGTCCCGCACGTGATTGCCCCCCCACAGAACAGCTACCGTGAGGGTTACATAATAAACACAAACACCACCCCAAAGAGAAACATCAACACATTCGGAAGCATGACTCACCTCTCAGATCCCATTCAAGTTCCTTACCACCACCACAACCACCACAACCAGCAGCAGCAGCGGCGTTTCAGAGATTCACGCCTGCCCTCCATCAAGAATCTGCTCGCCGATACGGCAGGGCCAGAAGTGGCTCCTGGGGCAATGGCTGGAACATCGCGCTATTACTCAGCAACTCCAAACGAGCAGCTCCTACGGCAATCCTCTCTGCCCACCATCGGCGTCGATATGCAGGGGCAGCCTGGCGAGACGTCCCCCCTGCTGGCCCCCTCCGCCCTTTCTGCGGCCTCTGCGGCAGCAGCAGCGGTAGCGGCATCGGCATCGGCATCGGTTTCCGCGTCGTCGGTGTCGTCCGCGTCGTCCGCCGCAACAGTCATGTCAACGTCAACGGCCGTGTCATCCACCGCACAGCTCCCCGAGCACAGAAACACCGCACAGCTCCCACCGCAAATCCAGATCAAGAGCAATCTAACTCCGCTTTTCCAACATTCTCCACTTATCGTCTACAAAAGCAACAAAAACCTTAACCACCAACGCATTCATGACAACACCGGCCGTAATATGCCGCACAACTATGCCACACCATCCACCCACCACACCCACCACACACAGCACACACAGCACACACAGCACAATAGCTATCATAACACGTCACTCCCAAACCTCCTCCAGGTGCAGCCACCACAGCTCCCCTGCGACACCGACTACGACGGCGATTACAGCTCCCTCAAGGCATCATCGCCCATATCGGAATACAACTCCCCTACATCAGCCACCCAGATGCAGCACCAGGGACAGTTCAAACTCTATCACCAACCATATGCCGCCCCCACAGTACCCCCGCAGCTCCACCAACAGCAGCAACAGCAACCTAATTATCTGTACTACTCTAACAACTTCCCCTACAGACCCCTCCCCCAAACTCAGAACATAAACCTAAACCAAAATCCGAATATTCGGAACAACCCCCCACAGAACTTGTACTACAACCAACCCCCACCTATCGCACCCTCTCAACAACACCAACACCATCAACAACACCATCAACAGCAGCAGCAGCAGCAGCAAATTCAATTCCAGAACTGCCATGTGCCGGTACACAATAATGCCGCTGCCTTCACAAATCACAAGGGGAAGGACCTAAAGACACCCAGTAACAGGAATGCCTTATCTAAGATCGGCAAGAAACAGCACACAAAGAAAAAGAGAGCTGTCGGCAAGATAGCAAAAGGCATCAAGTGCCGCCATTGCGGAGACACCGAAACCCCAGAATGGAGACGTGGCCCATACGGCAACAGGTCCCTGTGCAACGCATGTGGTCTGTACTACAGAAAACTCATAAAGAAGTTCAACGTCAGGAATGCAAACCTCATTATGCGTTTCAACAAACTCATCGACCCAAACGACCGTCGCATCCCCGTCAACGTCACAGTCCCCAAGAACATCATCGACCAGCTCAACAACGACCCTTCCCTCGATGAAGACTACAACTCAACAGCAAATAACTAGTTCTCTCTTGATTAACTTTTGTATACCTCTGTATCTCTCTACGTATATCTCATTAACAATAATAATATCTAATACTGTTTTTTTTAGTTCTCTTCGAATCGCTTGTCATTGATATCCTTCCAGATGCCAAACCATTCGTTCATATCTCTAGCCCTGTCCACCTCGTTCATATTCACCGTCGCAAGCATCTGCTCCCACTTGAACTCACCGCTCGTCGAAAATCTGACCAGCTCGTTGAAACTGGAATGCTCAGAGTACGGGACTTTGAATATCTGGAACTTCTTACCATCGTTCACCTGTTTATCAAACCAATCCCCATCAAGCATCATACCCCTACCTTGGTCCACATTCATAGAACTGTCGTACTTCTCCTGCCATTCTAACCTCTCATGGTTACTCACCCACACATTGCCATACGTCCACCCAGTTGGGATAATCCCTACAACAGTCGTCTCGACCCACTTCACCTTCACTACATCCTTCAAGTACTTCAATATACTCTGCTCATCCTTCAGCAGCCGTAACGGTACGATATGCACCATGATCTTTCCAGTCGAATCATTAACATCCTTCACACCACAATCCATGTAGCAAGACCGCAGCTCGTCATTATAAACATAACAATCCCCCATATTCAGACCAAGGCCCTCGCATATGCCGCTCACCAGCTTCTCCTTCCCGATGGAGTAGCAGCCCACGAGGACCAGCTTGACCCGCGGTCGTGCAACAACACTTATCCCCCGCGCCCTGTTGAAGTACTTCTTGATATACGAAGAAGTCCTATCGACAATCTCCTTCTGTGCTGGGAAATTGTTAGCCCGTGATAGATACGTCGTGTCAAGGTATACCTTGTCAACAACAACTCCACCAGTCTCTCTGGTGACCCACTGTATTACGGAGTCGTCACTCCGGAAATCACCCGTGTGTATATACTGTCTTATCACCTGTGACCCTGAGTACTCCTGGAACAGGTATATCTGCGCACCAGGACAATGGTTGGCATCGTGGGCTATAACAGACACGGTTGGTGTTATCCATACCCTTGTGTCGTTCTCGATCGGCACCACTCTCTCAGAGGCAATCTTGAATTTATGCTGTAGTAAAGAGGATGTGATTGGCGAGCAATACACAACGCCTTGCTCCCATGACTTCTTCAGGCCTATGTAATGGTCGGAATGGAAGTGTGAGAGGAAATATTTTGATATGTTCGGATCGTCAGCGTAATTGAACCCGTCGACTACCAACTGAAACCCGTCACCGAAGCTCAATATTTTAATGCTGGGTAGTTTTGTCTTGGGCTTTCGGGGTGTCTTGGGTTTACTACTTCGCAGCACAGGCTTCAGTACCTTGCCAAGAGAGGCTACACAAGTCTCGCAATGTGCTTCCCTTTCGTACAGTTGAAAGGTGGAAAGATCGATATTACAAATGGGGCACTGGATAGCTACTTTGTCTTGTTCTTCCTCAAGAACCACTATCTCTTCAATAATCTCCGTGTCACTTTCAATTATGTTTAAATTTTCTTCAATATCGATATAACTCTTGTCTTGGCAGTTCTCTTCAAGGGTGTGCTCCGTCTCGCTGGACCCACCCTTATCACCCTCTACCACCTCATCGTTCTCGATCAGTATTGGTTCATCCTCCTTGTTGACTCTCACTATATGGCCATCCCTCTTCTTCACAGCTGGATGAGAAGCGGTGGGTATATCAAACTCGAATAATCTTCGCTGTCTCTTTCTATTCGGTCCGCTCTGTGATAATGACTTGGAAATGGCTCGACTCTTTTGTTTCCACCGTATATCGGAACTTCTTATTTCTACAATAGATTTCTTGGACATCTCATTTGTGCTTGGTTGTTGTGATACGTTGGATGCCCACTTTTTTCCCCTGTTTAGCTCTGTCTCTTTGTATTCCTTGTTCTTATTAAAGATCAACCGATGAGGTTATATTCACTTTTAATATTTTTTTAAATCCATGTGTGTGTGTTTTTCTTGTTCGGCCGTTCTTGGGTGTTCATAATGAGATGCAGGTATAATAACTGCTCACTACAAAGCATGAATGAATCGATAGGCTGGGTGATATAGACGAACTGCGGCACTCTATTAGATGGTATGGGCTTGTTGACTATCATCAAGAAGCAAAAATTAAAGGATAAGGAGGTTAGATGTCTGTTATTAGGACTGGACAATTCAGGAAAGTCAACAATTGTGAATAAATTATTGCCTGAACACGAACAAGACAGCGAAATAACGCCGACAATAGGTTTCCAGATTAAGACTTTTGAGTATGACAACAAGTATAACATTAATCTATGGGATATTGGAGGCCAGACAACGTTAAGACCCTTTTGGGAAAATTATTTCGACAAGACGGATGTGTTGTTGTGGTGTGTAGATATCAGTTTGCCAATTAGGTTTGATGAGTCTTTCAGAGAGTTGAAATCGTTTGTCCTGAGAGATGAGGATCGTATCGGCTACGATTGTCATATTATTGTGATTTTGAACAAGATGGATCTCATGGTAAATAATGATGACATGAACGCTATTGCAGATGATATAAAAGACATCAAGAAAGGGATTATTGAAAGTCTGGGTGTAACAGATGGTAGTAGCAGTGGGAATGGCGACGATCTTCTAAGAAGGAAAAAGGTTGACTTTATTGAATGTAGTGGTATTACTGGGTACGGCATAGAAAGATTGAAAGAGTGCATCGTCTCGGATCTGTTTCTATGATTCTGAGAAGTTTAGAGAGATGCTCTATGTAAAATTAAGCACTTGCATATTATGTATAGATAAGAATATATACAATTTTAAGATAAATCTTTTGTTAACTACATTTCAAAAATTTTAGTTTACAAAATATTTTTACGTTTGCATTTACCTGAAAACGAGATTCAAGTACCAAAACATAAACATAAAATTTATGACCAACATACAAGAATAAATAATCATAATCAGTAATAACAACAACAATGTATAGCGTAATTACAAAATATTTGATTGAACCTATTTCAGATATCAATACCGATAAGGACAAAACTTTATAACAATGGAAACAGATAGATGTACTAACTGAACTGACACACGATTAGCAAATACACATTATCTCAGTATATTTCAGCCATTATTAAAATCATATCATACACATTTGAAGCTACTCTTCTTTAATTGGACGCCTTGTATTTCTATCTTTCTATTTTACCAGTTGTAGAAACACGCCTTTCAACGAGAACGATATGCGTGTTTGACACAACCTAAGTGAACCAACCCTACTCCCTCAGCAAAAGCCCGATATTGCTATCATACTCTTTAGAGATATACGCTTAGTTTCATCTTATCGGATACTTTATCTATCGAGACTTCAATTTCCGTTATATTAGAGGTTTCCTGTCTTCTAACCTACCAAGAGTTTCCTTATCTACCTATCAAGAAAACAAGATAGATGCAGCATCAAATATTTCACCTAGGGTTGCAAGGATATAATTACCAGATCGAATAATCAAGTGCCCTGATATTACAAGATTCGTCATTTCCGTACATTATCCTTACTTATTTCTGGCTTCCTATTCGGGAAACTGAATGCGCTTTAGATAATAAAAATGGGAACAGCAAGCGAGAGAGGCGATGAGTGTACCTAATCCGGTAACTATAGCCGTTGTATTATCGTACTGAAATTCTCGATAATAAGGGATCGAACAACAAACATATAGTATTTTCACTGTAAAGGCAAATCACATGTAACTAAAGAGCCCCCAATTCTCTGTTGAAGGCATGTCAAATGTTGATAACAAAATAAGTATATAAACCATGAATTGTTTCAAGTAATGTGAATATTTTTTTGTCTCGAAATTATTATTCTGGTAGTTCTCTTCTTCACCTTACAATACATACTAACCAACAATTACAAACACTCTCGCAAATAAATTAAAACAAAAACAAATACTTCCATTATGACAGTTGATTCAGTACAAGTTCAATCAAATGTTTTCCATAACTACGTCGCTAAAGCTAAGTCTCATGTAAAAGACGGCTCAAACCTCACCATTACGGTGGACACACCTACCGATGGTCCTATTACCAACGTCATCGATGGTATTACTGGTGCTGCTGTTGGTGCCCTTGGCTGGAATGATCCTGATGTTCCCCAATTTTTCTTAAATGGGCTGAAGGCTCATACTTATAGTTTCCCTGGCTTTCTAAATAATGAAGCAGCAGAAAAGTTGGCACAATTTTATATCAAAAATTCAGCACCTGGTGCTTTCGTCTCTGCTCTGTGGACATGCTCAGGTTCAGAATCTAATGAAAATGCAATTAAGATTATCAGACAATACCAAAAGGAGCGTGGTAAGCCAAGAAAGTTGAAAACCATTTCAAGAGACACTAGTTACCATGGTTTCACTTTAGGCGCCATGAGTATGTCTTCCAACATCGTTGCTGATCAATTCAAGGAACTGGCTATCGACAACGAAAATATATTTTTAAGAATGCCAAGATGCTTTCCATACAAAGACATGAAAGAGGGCGAGACTGAAGAGCAGTATTCCCAAAGACTTCTGGATGTTTTGGAGGGTATTATCTTAAAAGAAGACCCCGAAACTGTTTCATGTGTTCTAGTCGAAACCATTCCAGGTAGTTCAGTTGGAACAGCTCCTCCTCCAAAGGGTTACCTAAAAGGTATTCGTGATCTGTGCAATAAATACGACATCATCTTCTTTTTAGACGAAGTTATGTGTGGTACCGGTAGATGTAATCCAAACGGTAAATTCAATTGTTGGGAAAACTATCTAGAAGAGGGTGATGGTCCAGATATTCAAACCGTTGGTAAGACTCTCGGATCTGGCTATGTTACTATTGCAGGTGTCCTAATTGGGCCAAAAATCATGAATGGGTTTATCAATGGTAGTGGTTTAGTTCTAGGTGCACAAACTTACCATTCTCACGCCTTAAACTGTACTGTCGCATTGCAAATTCAAGAAAAGGTTCTAAGAGAAGGTTTAACATCCAATATATTTAAAATGGGTAACTTATTGGGTAAGAAGCTAACAGAATCTGTGAAAGACAAATACGACATTGTAGGTGATGTTAGAGGTGTCGGCGGATTCTGGTCAATGGAGTTTGTTAAGGATAAAGCTAAAAAGGAAAACTTCTCACCTGATTTACATATTGCAACACGTTTCTCTGATCTGGCATTGAAGAACGGGTTGAATATTATGGGTTTGACAAACTACGGTTCTCAACCAGATGACACATGGGATGTTGCTGTGTATGCCCCATCGTACACTATCACAGAACATGACGTCGATGAAATCGTCAGTAGAACTGTTAAGTCTGTTGAACAGCTTACAAAACAGTTGACTGCAGAAGGAGTCCTATAGGTGCTGGATATTCTATATAGTTCATTTCGTCAATTGGCAAACAACCATATCGACTTTCTCCGTTAATAAATATACATGATTATATACCAAAAAATAATAAATACAAATAAAACAATTTCTATAGAATATCACCAGATTCAACCATCTATTTGCAATGCTCATGTAAGCTATTGTAAACCGAACAATCCAATAGTCTTATAGTGTTCTTGTGCATCTGCAAGTATGTCTTGAAATGCTCACGGAACGGACGTAGCACTGCTAAGAACCGAGAACAATATGGTGAAGCTGCATGGAACCAAAAAAGCGAAACACCAAAAAAGTGGCAAAAACACAAAAGCAGATTGAAAAGGGGGGGAACAAGGCTGGGGAAACATTAGAATAGCAGAGACTGCCACCATAAACACTTGCTTTTTCCTTTTTATAAGTACGTTCAAAATATCGATTTACTTTTATACTAGTTCTGAAGTTGTAAGGATTTGAACAAACATTCTTTTACTTATTCAATCCAACTTTTTAATTGAAGACATTACTGCTTATCCGGTATATAAGTAAACACGTCTACGTCAATATTCCGAAGAAGTTTACTTTTGCTTAACTACCATTTGATAGAAGAACACAATATCGTTTATATATATCCAAAGCAGCTTTTCACCAAGTTAGACTTTACTTTCACACTGTAACGACCACAAATTTCATATTCATTTCATTCATAACCGGGGAAACATTCATCTTCAAGTAAGACTTAACATACATATTAGACATGGGTAACGTTCCAGCAAAAATCGATCAAGATAGCAATACCATTGATAATGGTGGCATAAAAAGAACAGGCGTACCAAATACGAGCTCCAGCACCGCTGGAAGCAATCAGTCTTCAACCGCAAATACGTTATCGAACTCTCCAATTAATAGCAATGCATCAGATGATTCTGTACGATTAAGAAACAACAACGCCGTTACTATAGTAAATACATTCCTTAATGCAAATAGTAGACCAAGAGGAGATTCCAACGTCGACAGCTCTATGATCTCAGATAATTCCAAAAACCCCTACAAAAGGAAATCCACGAAGGAAAGAGAAACGATAAAAGAAAACCACGTCAAACATTTAATAGTGAGATACGACGAATCGGTTGATGGTGGATTTCTAGCCCCATATGGCTGTTTAAACCTTGACAAATTAGATTATGATCATGATGTGGTCAAAGATCTAATTATCAATAGAAAATTAGCCCCATTTTACACCCCCTTACAAGATTTTGATGAGAGTTGGTCAAGAGAGGAACTTTTGAAGATTGTAGATGGTTTATCTCTACACGAATCTCCTGATGAGACTCCTGAAGAACTCGAAGGTGTACCGATTGGTGATTTGAGTAAGAGTAACTTCGATGACTTAATAGGTAAAAATATATCAAAGAGAGAACACCGTAGAATGCATTCAAAGATATTTAAGGCACGGTTATATAGAAAGAGACTGTTATGGCAGGAAACTGAGACTGAAAATTTCCTCGAGAGGAAGTTAGAGGTTAAAACAAGCAACGGGAGTATTAAAAACAAGTATTTACCCAGCGATGATTTAAAATACGAGCTTTACAAAAATGGTATGGAATGCCCAATCTGTTTCCTGTACCTACCGAACCCATTCAACTATTCAAAATGTTGTCAACAGCCGATTTGCACTGAATGCTTTGTTCAAATAAAAAGATCTGATCCACACTTTCCACACGACGAAGTCGATCCAACCCAACCTGTTACAAACGATACTGAGAAGGATCCAAACTTATTAACAAGTGAGCCTTCAAATTGTCCGTATTGTGCCACTCCAAATTTTGAAATAACCTATCAACCACCGTTATTCCGTAAAACTGGTATTGATGCTATTGCATCAATGGACTATGTCCATAAAAGCCAAGACAGCGAACTTAATGATAAAGCCATTACAGAAGATACTAATAGCCAACCGTGTATTATATCATCTGATGACATCCGTCCTGACTGGAGAATTAAGTTAAAACAAGAAAGATCGAGATTGGCCAGACGATCTGCAAATGCAACAGCTATTCATGTGAGCAACCAGTTAGTTCACCCTGACCATAATAGTACAATTAGCAGTGTTGATGATTCAAAAAGTACAATTCCGACAGGCGCCTCATCTAGACGGAAAAGCCGTGGGTCAAGATCAAACAGCAATAGAGTAGAACCGACCATAGAAGAACTAGAAGCTCAAATGATTCAAGAAGCAATTAGATTGAGTTTACAAGATGCGGGCAATGATGAGATAGGCAGCGAAAGGGCGGACCAAGAAGAACCAGAGCCGGAAGGGAATGTAAAAACAACCAAATAAATTTCTTTTATCATTATTTATTAGCATTTTTGTAAAAAAAATATCATTCATAACTTCTATATGATTTACACTTCAATTACGGTCGATGATCCGACCAGTAAGCAGTTTTCTTTGGAATTATAAATCCCAACACTAATTTTTTCTATCACCAAAACCAACAAGTATTCACAACGACAGAAGACTTGAATAACACCAGCATCACAACCCACAAACTTAATATTCATTATTTTTGCTGTATACCGTGTTCTGTTCCATCTTTCTACTTTATTGTCGCTCTATTGCTGTCGTATTCTTATATGTTACCCGCCACTTGGAGTGTGAAATATTCGTCGAAAATGACCACGCAAGTTTTTCAATTTTTTTCTTGAATTTTTCATTAAACTCGTTCTTTTCTGGCTTATTGCTGCACTTACACTCCAAATTTAAGAATTTAGTTTCATCAGTTGCTAGCACTCTTTAGAAAACTTAGTTCAGAACGAAATCTCCAAAGAAATAGTCTGCTTTGTCATACTCTATAACATTAGCTTAAACCGATTATCTCTATCTCAAGAATTTATTAAAGATGTCTACTGAATCCGCTTTATCTTACGCTGCTTTAATCTTAGCTGACGCTGATGTTGAAATCTCTTCTGAAAAGTTGATCACTTTAACCGAAGCTGCTAATGTTCCAGTTGAAGGTATCTGGGCTGATATCTTTGCCAAGGCCCTAGATGGTCAAGACTTAAAGCAACTATTAGTCAACTTCTCTGCTGGTGCCGCTGCCCCATCTGTTGGTGGTGCTGGTGCCTCTGCTTCCGGTGCTGCTGGTGAAGAAGCCGAAGAAGAAGAAGAAGAAGCTAAGGAAGAATCCGATGATGACATGGGTTTCGGTTTATTCGATTAGAGAGTTAATATCATATAATATTATACCCTTCTTTTCTAAATACAATTCTTTTATTTAATTTTTTTCTTTTTTTTAAATAAAGATATATAGGTAACATATAATTACTGCATTATACTGTTTAAGAAAGTATACATCTTCTGAATGACTTTTATTGAAGTTTAAGAAGGATTTATTGTGTTTGTCCAAGTCACATGTTTGTGCTAGGACATGTCTACCAACTCACACAGTGAATTATAATATATCTCTGCAAGAGTAAGTACAGTCATAAGTAGTCTCTCTTGTACGAATTAAATATGTTAATACAAAATTGATTAATTATTTTTATGGTTTAGAATGAATGGTCGCCCATTATACAATGTAAATATGACTTATACACTTGAAATTTGTTAGAATGGGTTAGAAGATATGAAGAAAAGATTGAAATGAAAGCTCGTATTGTGCAAGCTTATTTCTTCTTTTCAGCTTCAGCTTCAGCCTTTTCTCTGGCTCTCTTTTCTCTAACACCTAGGTATCTCTTTTCAGATCTAGCTTCTCTTAGAGTTCTGTAAGCAGAAACACCGTTGTCTTCGACAGCCTTAACTTCAATTTCAGTAGAAGCTTGAGCAATTGGGAAGGAAGCAGCAGCGGATAGGACTTGTTCAGTTTCTGGGATCTTACCGTTTCTTGGGAAAACAATGATCTTAGATTGGAATTCCTTTAATCTTTGAACGTTTAATTCGAAGATTTCTTGGTTTCTGTTTTGACGTCTGTGGTCAACAGCAATACCAATGGTTCTGGCGTAAGCAGCAGTTAAACCAGCGGCCTTAACTTCAGCTAAGGAGAAACCTCTACCGGCTCTAACCTTTCTGTTGTACTTAACAGTTGGAGCTCTGACAACAGGTCTTAATAGATCTAATGGTCTTGGAGCAATCTTGGCGGCCTTGGCAGCTCTGGCAGATCTTCTAGAGACCTTCTTACCAGCTTGGTCAAAGTGAACCTTGACACGTTCTTGCCAGTGCTTTCTGAAGTGGTTCTTCAAAAGTGGTAAATTCTTGGAGATAGCTGTATAGAAGAAAAATTCTTGTTAGTATATTAAACTTTGGATATAAAATAAGCTTCGTAATGACTAATCCTAATGTTAGAAGCTCTGTGGGTTTAGAAGTTCAAATAATCGTCTGTCTGTGCTTATTCATCTCAGCTTACAGGTATTCTGTTGGATCCTCAATCATTTATTGAGATCATAGGATATTAGGGAATGCAACCTTACTGTGCAATCTTTTTGCCATATAAGTCTACACATTTTCTTATCATCTCAGTCTGCCATATGCTATGGTCAATATTCTATTAAAATCTGTTCCTCATTACTTGTTCATTTGCCCAATAAAACTCTCATTAGTCATAGTTACGGTTATTACGTTGATAGACATACCCATTGTTACTTGATTCCTGTGTTACTTGGAAAACTTTTATTTTCAAAACTGCAATTTCAAAAGCTTAAAACATAAATAGTAGGTATGTTCCTTTAACTAACAATTTCTTATGCCAATAGTACTCTAACTAATTCGCTAACTAACAGATTCTGGTACGCACTCTGCCATAGACTCGACTGTTGGTGCCCTCACCACTAGGATTTCGGTATGTGAAACAGAGATGGGTTGACATGCAGCGGATTGAATAATTGTGTGATGTTCGCATACAACAATGTTCCGTTTCCACAAGATCATGAATACAAATTTCATTTTCGCTTCCCAACAAAAAAAACTTAAAAATGCACGGATGTACAAAATGCACGGATGCTACAACAGTCATAAAATTACTTGTGACTGCATCAAACGTAGATATACAATAAACCCATACACCGAAAAAGTTCAGAAGAATATTATTTTTTTTGCGATGTTACAAATAATTATACAATTCTCTGGCACTGGATGATGGACGACGCTGGAAATCTAAGACCAAGGCGTTCGGGCAGAAACATAGCCTGAGCAGCAACGCTCTCGGTGGTGAACCTGGTGTTCTCCACCGGTGGAGTTGCTGCCCAAGGGGACGCACTTCCAGTAACTCTGCGAGGGGTTGTTGCCCAGCTTTACCCTCTGGCGTGCTGGATACTGGCAGCAAACACAAACTCCATGCAATTACTGAAGAATTTCGCAACCACACAAGATATACCTGATCTAATACGGTTATATGAGTTGGTATTGTAAAGTGTTATTGGAGTTTTATTATTCAGGTCTCAAGAGAAGGAATAGCATAAATAAAATAATAGCACAATATGTCTGCCGTCCCAAGTGTCCAAGTATGTGAGAAACCACTGAATAAATCCTATGTTTTAGATATGAAAATTAGTGTAGAATGATAGTTTGAGAGAGAGGCTGCTCCTAGTAATAATGTGACGATGAGTGCATAGAACTGATACGATATCATTTTCAGAGGCTTGAATGAATAGCGATCCCTTAACCCAGAGAGATAAAATATAATTTGCACTATATATGATAACCGCGACCACTGTTGAGCCTACAATGTAATTTTGAGATACTACCATGTTCCACCGAACCTGCATCGCCATTATTCGCATAGTCCCAGAGTGCAATATGCCATAACAAACTCATAGTAGCATCAGAACGTCATTTAAGCCTAATTTTCCATATATTTAAACAATTTCCGAATGTCCCGCTTACTAACATTGAATACGATATTAAACCTATGAATATCCTATCATTATTTTTTTTAGACTTTTGGTAAGAAGAGATCAGCTACTGCTGTCGCCCATGTCAAGGCTGGTAAAGGTCTAATCAAGGTCAACGGTGCCCCAATCACCCTAGTCCAACCAGAAATCCTTAGATTCAAGGTCTACGAACCATTATTATTAGTTGGTTTAGATAAATTCGCTAACATTGACGTCAGAGTCAGAGTTACCGGTGGTGGTCACGTTTCTCAAGTCTACGCTATCAGACAAGCTATTGCCAAGGGTTTAGTTGCTTACCATCAAAAATACGTTGACGAGCAATCCAAGAACGAATTGAAGAAGGCTTTCATTTCTTACGACAGAACCTTGTTGATTGCTGATTCCAGAAGAATGGAACCAAAGAAATTCGGTGGTAAGGGTGCTCGTTCCAGATACCAAAAGTCTTACCGTTAATCGGGAAAGACAGGGGAAGAAGGAAACGAAATTATTTCATCATTGTTTCATTTCATTTATTTTACTATTGAAAAAACAAACTCTTTTAATGCAATTAACTGCAATTGTATTCCCATCATTTCTTTGTTAATTACATAAACTGTATGTGTTAATATTATATATTACGTACGAGTAGAAAACCAAAAAATAAACAACTCATAATACACTCTACTTTTTGCGAGCACTGTATTGATTCGGGAGCAGGTAATACTTCCCCGAACATACATAGAACAATTGCTTATACAATAATGCTTGTTAATATTATTTGTATTGCTATATATATTAATCATTAATTATATAACTTATCTATACGACATATAAATTTGTAGTAAAAAGTTCAAGAAGAGCGAGAGGTGGGATAAGAAAGAAAAAAAAAGGGTAAGCAAACCCTGCTCTTCATAATCACTTTGTGGGGGGAGGGGGAGGGGTTACAATGTGTGCATATGTGTGTGTGCGTGCATGTATGTAATGTGGTTACACTCTATGAAGTATTGTGTGACAACAAAACAAACCTAAATGGAGGAATCTCTACCAATTAGACACTTCTTGACCCAATCCAGTGCGACCAAGGCTCTGTTTCTTAGGGATAGACACATTGACAAGTAGGCAGACTTCCAGATGTAAAGGGTCATTGAACCTGCTGAGGTGTACTTCTTTCCGTTGAATACGAAGTCAGCGATGGCGACATCCTTACCGATGTAGGCTAGAGTACCCTTGTGTTCGTATACGAATGGAGTGATCTTTGATTCTAGCTTTTCGATCTTTGCGGTACCCTTCTTTACAGCGGCGGCGTCAGTGGCCTTACTGTTTGCGTACTTGACCTGGTCGATCTTGTGCAGGGTTTCAAAGACGGAGGCTAAGTACTCACCTTCTTGGTGGGCGACTTGGGCAGTTGGGAACAGACCTGGGTAGAAAGTACAATCACCGACGGCGTAGACGGAGTCTTCTGCACCGACTAGTTGCAGCTTGTCGTTGATGACTAGACCACGCTTAGAGTTTTGCTTTTCTGGGCCTAGGGTCTTCATCAAATCTAGGGAGATGTCTCTTGGGGCGTTACCTGTAGCCCAGACCAGCATACCGTATGGGATAGTTTCGGTGATACCGGTGTCTAGTTCCTTGGCGAAGACGTTCTTGTCGTCGACCTTTTGGACGGCGGTTCTTAGTCTGACGTCGATGTCTTGGTCCTTGAATAGGTTCTGGGCGTACTCGATCAATTTCTTGTCGAACATACCTAGGATAGATGGAGCTGCTTCGAAGATGGTGACTTTAATTTCCTTTGCGATTTCTGGCATCCATTTGCTTAGATCCTGGTCGACGTAGTCTCTTAGTTCCGCGGCGAATTCGGCACCGGTTGGGCCACCGCCGACGACGACGAAGTTTAGTAGTCTTTGTCTTTCTGGGTCTTCTGGTTTCAATAGTGCTGCCATTTCGATGCTGTTCATGATCTTTAATCTAATTTCCTGTGCGTCAGGGATTTCCTTCAAGAAGCTTGAGTTTTCGAGGACACCTGGGATGTTGAATGTGGTTGGTTGAGAGCCGACACCCATTACTAGGTAGTCGTAGCCCAAGTCGAATTCGAAGTTGTCCTTTGAGTCCTCTGAGACGGACTTGATGCTGACGGACTTGCTGGATGGGTTGACCTTTAGAGCGTCTGCTTCGTAGTAGGTAACTTCACCGCCACCTTGTCTGGCGATGGTTCTGACGGATTCAATGATGGATTTCAGTTCGACGGTGCCGACTGGGGTGCATGGCAATAGAGGGGTGAATAAGAAGTAGTTTCTTGGGGAGACGATGACGACGTTGTAGAGAGTGGTGTCTAGACTCTTTAGTAGGGAGATGGAGGCCCAACCGGAACCAAGAATGACGATTGTCTTTCTCTTGGAGCCGTTAGGGAAGGTTGGGGCCTGTGGGGCTTGTTCAGCCGGG
The DNA here is from genome assembly GCA_003708425.3 of Jamesozyma rosinii. Taxonomy (NCBI): domain Eukaryota; kingdom Fungi; phylum Ascomycota; class Saccharomycetes; order Saccharomycetales; family Saccharomycetaceae; genus Jamesozyma; species Jamesozyma rosinii. The sequence continues at coordinate 214,639 of PPOD03000266.1, forward strand.
TTGTTTTCTCTGTACAGGGCATAGGAGAAGGATGAGACACCGATTAGGGTGGCTAGTAGTGAGTACTTCAATACTGCCTTACCAGTTCTTCTGAAGAAAGGTTGTTTTGGTGGTTTGACTGCCTTTTGTTGTTGGAGCTGTCTAAAAGTGGTTGAGAACAGGCTCTTCTGTTGTGTGGCCAGGCGGAAGTTAGCCTTACCGGATTGTAAGAGAGATCTCTTGGCAATTGAGTTGAACATCTGTGACAGTATATTCTTTTCTTTGAGTATTAGGAATTAGAGTACAACGATGAGAATATGAGTTGGTTAGCAAACAAACTAAACTAAACTAGAACGATACTTTCAATAGAAGGAAAAAATGAAATGAATATTAAAAAACAAATATATATAAATACACAGCTCTTATATGTGTGTATGTGTGTGGATTGAACCTTTTTTGTACTTGTGAGGGATGTATCCGAGCGATATAATGAGCTGATTCGTGGAATGGGGAAGACTACTGAGATTGTTCAAGAGGAGAAGAGTAGAAGAGAAAAGAGAAGAGGGAAGAGAAAAGAATAAGACTAATTTGGGGGGTGAAACTAAAAGGGGGTGAAAAAAAAGCAGAGTGAAAAACAACAGCGACTGGAAATAAGGATAGCCTGTGACACTGTGACTGGGCAATTGTGTATGTATTTATACAGCTGGGGGATTCCTTTTATTAGAATACGAGCGTGTGAGCGTGTGAGCGTGTGAGCCTCGAGGCAATTGCGTAATCAGAGGGTGATGCCAGTGATTACTTGAGGGATCGCCTGTGTTTTTCTCTGCCGGCTGATGTGGGCAGCTGGGCAACGGCGGGCCCAGGGGCCGTGCATTAGATAATCAGCAGTGTACGAACCGACACCACGGAAAAGGGTACCGTGTGGGTGTCTGTGCGGGCGGGTCTGTGCGGGCAACTATCGGCTTGTGCCGCAAATAGCAGCACACGAGCTGTGGGGCGGTGCGAGAAATAACGCGTCGTGGAGCCATAATTGCCGCAGTGTGTGGAGCCATCCTGGTGAACTGGGCAGGGCATAGCATAACATAGTGTAGCAGGGCATAGTGTAACAGGGCATAGTAGGGCAGAAGCATGGAAGCTTATAAGGAGGTGCAATGACCCGGGAGATCCATACTGTGTCTGCAGGAATAGAGTTGTGCTGTGTGGCACGCGCCGGTTCTTGGACTCTGGGAACTGGGCAGTGCGCACTGGAATGCCGCACTCGGCCAATGAGGGGCCGAATGCGGGAAGGGCCCTTTGCCTTATGCGAGATATCGGGTGGGGGCGGGTAACAGATATACGAGACTGACTTCTGCGAAACGTCGGCAAACGGAACTCTCATGCCCGCGGAAATAAACCACAGCGCGGAAAACGGCGTCCACAACGGACACCCGGCCACTGCACGCAGCCGGTCGAGCCCGCGCACGGGCACAGAATATTTAACCGAACTGCCCAGCTGTACAACTGGACCTGCTGGAGGAACCCACTGTCTATGGCAGGACTGGGAGAAGTGATATACCCGCACACACACACACACACACACACACACTGCACCAACAATGGCAAGAGGTAACCAGAGAGACCTGGCAAGAGCGAAGAACCAGAAGAAGCAACAGGACGCCGCTAAGGCCCAGAAGAAACAGGGTGATCCAAAAAAGAGAATGGAAAGTGACGCTGACATCCTCAGACAGAAACAGGCAGCCGCCAACGCAAGGAAGGAAGCAGAGGCCCTCGAAAAGTTAAAGGCTGACAGAGCCAGAAAGTAAGTAGTACATACATACATACTTTCCATCTCTCTCTCCACATATGCATAATACAATACAGCATATTATTATATAACACAATACAATATAATAAAATATATGATTTATTGCTTTATACACACTTACGTTATTGAATGATATATATGTAAATTTATTGATACTCTTGCTCTTTTTTTATTGATTACTCGGCTTCCGCATCCGCCTCTAGCATGTGTTCCTTGGCCTCGGCAGCCTTCTCAACATCGTACTTGAAGTCAAAATAGGACTTGTCGAAGTGGTGCAGACGGACAAGACCGTCTTCCCCACCAGATGTATACGAGGTGCCCACTGGACTGACAGCAACACAATTTATAGGACCGAAATGGCCCTTGACTCTACCGATTTCTTCTTCAAAGATCTTGTGGTAGAATCTGGCCTCAAACTTACCCTCACTGGCACCAGTGGTAGTGACATCTCTGGCATCTTGACCACCACCCAATATGACAAACTGTTTCATTGGTGTGATACATGCACAATTCAACTGACAATCGGTCTCGTAGGTCTTTAGAATCTTCAGAGTCTCACAGTCCACTATGTGTGCAGTAGAGTCTCTCGACGACGTGATGAAGTATGTTCTGTCTGGAGAGAACTGGATATCACTCACAGCAGCCTTGTGCAGATCGATCGAATCAACAAACTTGTAAGAGTTATCGCTCACATCGATCCCGTATTTACTAACCTTACCATCCTTGTGGCCTGCCATGATGTATCTCCCCTTTAGAGACCAGTCAGCAACTGTTACAGCATCTAGGCCCTCCTGGGTCTCGATAGTGATCACTGGTTCTTCAAGGAACTCGGCGTTCCCGTCAGCATCCCTGTTCAGCTTGTAGATATTGATCGAACCAGGGTACTTCATAACGTTGTCCAACACAGCTAGTATATAGTTGCCGCATGGCGAGAAGGAAACGCACTTCACAGGAACTGGAGACTTCCAGGTGTGCACGTTCTCACCGTTCTCAATGCCCCAGACCTTAATACTATAATCAGCACTACCAGTCACACAGTACTTCGTGGCAGGGTCCGCATCGATCGACCAGATAGTACCGGCATGCCCGTCCAAAGTGCCCAGTCTCTCACCGTTCACAGAGTACCAGATACTAGCAGAGTTATCCTTGGAACAGGTGAAGATTAAATCACCTTCGTTGTTGTACTTCACTTGAGTTAGCGGACGCTCATGGCCCATCAATGTAATTGGTCTCATCTCTACTTTTATCTATTCCTTGCCTAGTATCACAGGATATATAACCTTTGGTTCCCTCTCTTATCAACAATCACAAAACATACCCAACACAGATCCAGATGTGTGTGTCTTCTCTAGGTTTCTTTCTATATTCCATTTGAATTTTTCAGTCAACGGCCTGGCAATTCCAGAACCGATGAAAAAATTTTCTTCCCTCCAGTGGCGCCTTTTTCCCTCTGTCCCTCTGTCTCTCTCCACGACAGGGTAACACCGGAAACCACCCGCCAAAAGAAACGGATTACCCTAACCAGCAGTTAAAGGGACTGCCAACAGAGAGCGGCGGAGAGCAGTGGGTGTGGGAACCGTAGAGCACACATGTGTATTCACTAGGGGCAGATGATCTAGGACACATCTAGTAGATGACACGGACCCTACTGTGGGAAACAGTGGCTGCGCTGTCCCCGGAACAGCCAATGGGAGGTGTCATTTTTTTTGCTTTCTGTCAATGGGCTCGGCGGCTAAATGGACCCAAAAAAAGAGGGAAACGGCAAGAATGGAGATTTGTCACACATCCACAAGTGGAGAATATACACATATATAAAGGGAGCCCATGCACTCGGTGGTGGTGGGAGGCATGGTATGTTTCAAGGTTCAGTACACACAGCCAGAACCCAGGAGATCAGTGTGCAATGAAAACAAGCCCCAAGCCGAATGATAGACGTTCCAAATCGTTCACTGCGTTCAAGAACAGCAACAGTCAGGATATATCAAATGTCAAGTTTTTCTCGTTGATGCCAAGCAACAGCACAGACAACAAGAACGGCACAGAGATCGTCCAGCCTCAGTCCAACAAGGAAAACAAACCTTTTAAAGTGATCAATACCGCAGAAGAAAAGAGAAAACTCTCCAACCTACTGAAAGACGAATTGAACACTCTGGACCCGATCAACGAGACACAGGAGGAAAAGTTCTCAAATATACTAGACACCGCCGCAAAGTGCTCCATCAACGAAGATGATCTACAGGATGTCTTACTAAGCCTCGTCTACTCAGCTTCTCAAACAAAACTCAAGAAGGACACACTAGATAACCAAACAAGATCATCAAGCAAGAGTGGAAGAGGCACATACAGTTATGCAAGTGCCGGGTCCAAAATCCTTCCAATTAATTCAAAATTGAAGGAGATTTGGCTGGAATTTACCCTAAATGTCGCAACTACGTTAGAAGTGGTCGAGTCGAAAGTTTACGAAAACTTCTGGTTCTCGGTCCTCTACTTGAATTTCTGGTTTCCAAGATTGGCGAGCTTCCTAAGGTATGTCAAATATTATTCTTTTCAAAAGCACTCCACCATTAAAAGTTTAAATCTTTACTAACAATATCCGTTTTGCTGGGACCCTATCTTTGTCACTAAGGTATTTCCATTCTTCTGATTGGTTTTTAGTATTAAGAAACGTATTAATTAGGTTTTTTTGTTCTGTTTGAATTACTCAACCTCTAATTATTCTATGACTTTTTTTTTGGTTAAAGTGACACAAAAACAGATAAGAAAGGACAAAGAATTCTATGACAATACATACTTCACCTTACTACAAATAAATCATAACGGAAACACACCATTGACATAGGTATATATAGCGTCTTCAAAACTTACTTTCAGCAAAAATATTGGCAGAGAAAACCTCACTGGAACACCTCATAGTAAGGACGGTTCCATCTCATCCTCTTTATCACAATTAAAGAGTTTTTCTCAAAACTATTCTTTGCACAAGAATATCCAAAGAGTCAGAAAATTACTCAAGATAAACTTTTTAAGACTATCGATTCGTTATAAAAGACACCCATATAGCACCTTGTTTTATTCAGCTTTATTCGTGTCCACAGTTTTACCATTAAACCTACTAATCCTGACAATGTTCACTATAGGAACACTTTACTTCTTTTTTTATCTCACACTTTTCATTGCAATTGGTGTATTATCCTCGTTTTTGATAGTCCCTCTTTTAGGAGTATCGTTATTTTTCGCAATCGGTGTCGTTGTGTTTGGCTTCTTCAGCAATGTCACATTCAAATCTAGTCAGCTTCTCTATTTTAAAACAGACAAGAAGTTGAAAGAATTTTTGAACAAGATGTCTTCAATTAACAATACTAAGACAAGTTCTACCAAAATGAATAAAAATATAGAAACAATTATTGCCACAAGCAATTTAACTTCTTCCGTTGTTTCAGAAGAGCTTGCCAGTAAAACGTTCAAAACACTATGATTCAGCGATCATAAGTAACCATTTTCTGTCGCGGGTAAATTTTTTTAGGGAATTGGAATTATTTCATTTCTCCAGCGAAAACGAGACAAAGAATTCAGTCGAAAAACGAGGCCGCAGCAAAAACCGAAAGTGGAATGAAATCTCACTGCACCAAAGTAATTGTTAACGTGTCACTTCAAACCCTCTAGAGAGACGTCTTTACATATTTTTTTCTTTATTATACATAGTAGCTCGTATCTTCATTACTTACATATACACTCCTATCTTTAAGGGATATCAAGCAGTGACTTCCAAGCTTAAGAGGTAAACCAGGATAAACAAGAACGTCAACAGTCTGATTGTCCGTAACACTCATATCACAGCCAATATAATAATAGAATTGCTATTGCGATGAGATTTATAAACTTCTTCGCCGTCTTCTGCACTTTGTTGTGCTACTCTCTAGCATTTAACATCAAGAATGCTAAAATAATATTCTCAAAATCCAAGAGAGAAGAGATTACCCTTGGAGTAATCGACGACAAGTTCAAGAAACTGGAATCACCAGTTATAATCGAAGATATCAATGAATTGATGCAGTTCAAGTTCAGACTAAACTTAAAGAAATCAAAGACTAAGAAGAACCCAAAACAAATAACTCTACTGATGGGCATTGCCGGAAGAGATCTAGAGATCCCAATTGAATCCAAGATTTCTAAGGTAAGCAACACTCCAGATGCCAAGCTAGTCAACTTCAAGTTCTACATCAAGAGTTTACCACAAGCTATCCTACATTACGCCGCCACCAAGGGTGAATTGATTACCGCCTCCTTGATTGTTGCGGATGACAAGGATGCCTTAGCTGAGAAGGAGAAGAACATCTTCGCACCATTATTTGATTTGAGTATTCAGCTAAACAAGGAGTTGGATGAAGGGATTAACGGTTTCACTGACGAATTCAAGGCTCCAACCAGATACGGCGCAAAGCCAGAAATCTCCCATGTGTTCCCAGCCGAACACAACATGGTTTCATCCACTTTATCTCTCATTTTTATGGGTGCAATTGGCCTCATCGATGCACTATTGTTCTTAAACTGGTTCAAGTTTGGTGCTATCTCATTCAAAAACTTACCTGACGGCAGCTACATCCCTCATGTAGTGCATTGTATCGGGTTCCTAGGGTCAATCGTTGCTATCGAATACCTCTTCTTCATGTACTACTTGGGTATTAGTATCTTTGAAACCATATATGCCACTTTCCTAGTCGGCACATTTGGTTTGATCATCGGTACCAAGTTCCTAAGAGACTTTGGCGAGAAGATTTAAAAGAATATCACACAGATAGCTCCCTTTTATCTTTACAACCCAATACTACACCGCCATTCACCTCTTATATACATTCACACATATACATATATAAATGGCGTTTATGCTAAGAAATCAATTTCCCCCAGAAACCATACAGGCACAAGTAAGTGTGAGAATCAAACAATTTGGTAATAATGATACATACTATCTATATACATGCAAAAAAGTGAGCACCGAGGCTCTTCTATCCTTCTTCATCAACGAAGCTATTCTTAATCCACCGGAACCCCCAGAAGTTCTCCATAAAGCCCCTGTTAAAATCGTTCGCAGCTACGATCTTGCCGACAATCAAACCCATCGGCACTACACTATAACTTCTCGAGTCCAACGAATACGACAGGTTATCACCGGTGACCCAGACATGGCCCTTGGGAACTCTGATGAATGAGTCGCTGAAATCGTTGTCATCAAAACTCGGGTCGATCTCTATGAAATCCCCCGGCATTCCAGTGATTCGCTTACAGACTCTTGACCGAGAATCATGTGGCTTTTTCAGTACTATACAGTCACCCATCCGCAACTGTTTGCGTGCGGCAGCCTTAGTCTTGACGACATGAACATAGTCATTCTGTGGTGCGATTGTAGGTATCATCGACTCTCCTCGAGTCTCTGTAAACTCATAGAAATGTAGATGGATCTGGTGCAAGAGGCAGAAACATTTCAAAGAGGTTGTAGCAATCTTGAGAGCATTGGATTTCATTTCATTATACTGGTAACGCTACAATGCTCGGTACAGCACTGCTCTTGAAGCATATACATGCAGAACTGAGTGGTTGCGAAGTAGATAACAGGTTCTTGAAACTTTTCTGTATTGAAAAGTTATTATCGTGAATAGTGATAAATAATTCTTACATAAGCTGCAAAGCCAAGACAATCATACTCTCTGCTCACTGCAAAAGATAAGCTGGGGAACAGTCTCCACTAGTCTAGATTTATCCCATGAACTTCCACTAATCAACCACCGCCCTATCTAGTCCCATTAGATGATCAAACCTTCCAGAAACAGACTCTTGAGAATACTGTAGACTTCTGCCCTCTGAGCCTGTTTTAGCTCCGCGGAACAATCGAAACAGGCAGGACTGGAGACCGACGGACCCGAAATTCTGACAAAGAAACTTCAGCCGTGGACGGAACTTGAATGAATATAAAAAGGGAAGAGTCGGAGAGACTCATAGACAAGTATATTGCTGATTGATAAAGATACACTACCACTGCTCAAAGCAACTAATTTGAAACACTCTTTAATATACCACCATGTCAACCTCTGAAATCGTCTCACAAAAATCAGTTACTTTTATCAACAGTTCAACCCCGGCAACTATCACCACCAATGAGCTGGATCTAAGCAAGTGTTACAGCGCCGACGAAATAGTTGTCAAGGTCCACTCTGCCGCCCTGAACCCAATCGATTTGATCGTTCATGCATTTGCATCCAAATACATCGTTTCAGGCGCACCAAAAACCTACAGTAGAGATTTTGCTGGTACAATCGTCAAGGTGGGTAGCAACGTCGACAAATCAAAATGGAACGTTGGCAATAAGGTCAACGGTATGTTCAAGCACCTCTACGGTGACCGCGGTACTCTGTCAAACTACCTTATCCTAGACCCAGTCAAGAACCCTTCGATAAATGTCATGACTGAGTTGCCAAAGGACACCACTGCTGACAAGAAGTACAATGAATTCGACGTTGGAGCTTCATGGCCGCTTGTCTTTGGTACCGCATACGGTGTTTTGAACGATTACAATCAGAAATTAAACAAAGATTCAAAGGTCTTGGTTATTGGTGCATCTACTAGTGTTGCCAACTGTTTTATTCAGATCGCTAAGAACCATATGGATGTTGGTACTGTGGTGGGGATCTGTAACAGTAAATCCGTCGAGTTCAACAAGGGATACGGGTACGACCACCTGATTCCTTACGACGAAGGTGATGTAGTCACAAACACTATCAAACTGATCAAGGAGAAACTAAATGGTGAAAAGTTCGACCTGATCTTTGATTCTGTCGGCAATCACGCCTTCTACCCAGTCATCGGTGAAGTTTTGAAGCCAAGAAGCGAAAACTCATACTGGTTAACCATCGCAGGTGACAACAAGATGAACTTCCAAAGCCCTGCTTTCACTAGCAGTATCCCTGTTTTCTCGATGTTGAGAGGCTGCAACCCATGGAGACAGTTCAACTATAAATTCCACATGCTACCATCGCAGTATTGCTACATGGAGCTAGGTGCGAAGATGATCAAGGACGGAAGTTTTGTGCCTTTGATAGATTCGGCATACAAATTTAGCGACTTCCAACAGGCCATCGACAGATTAAAGTCTAACAGAGCAAAGGGTAAGGTTGTCGTTGAAATCGATTAGCCGTCTTGTAAGAATATATGTACACATCAATATCATTATATGTAATTTGCAAACTCATACTACGTTATTATCTGTGTAACCCGGACTTCTCCCGACAAAATTTTCTTCCTAAACAAAATTTTGAACATTAACTGGAAAAAAAATAAGCATCGTAGAATTAGAAATAAATACAAAGACTAAAAAACAAAAGCATATAATTGATCCAATCGAGGCTTTCTCAGAAAGAAGAGAAAACTAACTAATACACAGAGGCCCAATCCTTTTCCCAACGTGTAATATTCAAAATTTGCTAGCAATAATCAAAGAACACTAACTACAGGCTTCTGAAATCCAGATACAGATACGCATATACAAAAGACACAGATGCAAGCTCCATTTAACAACAATCGTTTCACAAACGTAGCTGTCCTTCCACAGCAGCAATCACAACAGCAATCCATGCAACAGCAATCCATGCAGCAGCCACAACAGTCAATCCAACAACAGCCAATGGCTAATCTACAACAATCGACTACTGGACTATACCAGATGCCTCCATTGTCTGCAACAGCACAGCAAAACTCAAATTTCCAATCCGGGATTAACAATAGCAATGGACAGAAGGACCCTTCATGGTTCAATAACCCCAAGAAAAGAGTCATCCCTCAAAGCATAGTAAAAAGGTCAATAAGACAGCCATCTGTGACTGATCAGTCACAGCTGAACGAACCTTCGACAAACTACATGAGCAAGAATGGATTCAACACAGTGTCATTTGGCTCAAAGAAGAATATAAGCTTGTTTAACCCTTCCAACTCAATGGCAAGAAACACTGACAGCATACTAGGCGACTCAAACGAAGCACCGCCAACCGTGTCAATTCACGACTGGCAGCATGATGACGAATTTGGTTCCTTGCCAAACCTGTCATCTACAAGCCAATTCGAAAACAATCATCAACAGGCTTCAAAGTCGATGCCTCATTCCACAAACAATTCAAGAACAAGTTTAAACGTCTTCGATAATGGCCCCTCTGGTGATAAACAAGAAATTTCTTCTTCAAACACTAATAAAAACACTGATATTGGTAATACATCCACTACTGATAGCAGCCTCACCAAAACCTATTCTCAATCTAAGCTATTTCCTTTTACAAATAAGTTTTCATCAAAAACCGCCAACGCTGCTACAACAGACTCTAGAAGTAACAACTCGAAAAGCAGCCAACCTCAGGATAGTGCAGTTATTGTCTTTGGATACCCTGAGTCCATTTCAAACCTTGTTTTGTCTCATTTCTCTAATTTCGGAAATATACTCGAGGATTTTGAAATTCTAAGATCTGCCTCTGGCATAAATATTTCAACATTGAAAAGTAAAAAAGATAATTCTGAAAATAGAAAGTATCCAATATTCACAGGCGACGGTTGGGTCAAGATAACTTATGATTCAAAAGCATCTGCCTTACGCGCTTTGCAAGAAAATGGTACTATCTTCAGTGGTTCTTTAATTGGGGTCGTTCCATACACTAGAAATGCTGTTGAACAGTTGGCTTCATGTAAAATTGACAAGATAGACAATATCGGTGAAAACTCCATGGGATTAAGCGGTTCAGCGACTGTGGTCTCTTCAGTATCATTAAGTAGCAAGGATAAATTTGCCACTAGCAATAACAACGATGATCTAATAGGAACACCTAACGGTAATAACATAAACGCACCTTCAGTCCATGAAGATAACAACAACACTTTACTGTCACAAAATATATTGTACCCAAACCACAGGTTGAATATCAAAGATGGTAAGTCATTGTTTGTCCATAACACAAACTCAGGTAATCACAACTTCCTACAGAACTTAGAATCTAAAATGCGTCAACAAGAAGATGCATCAAAACAAAGCGACCAAAATGGTATATTGCATAGTGTAAATAACTGGCTATTTGGCTGGAATAATCTGTGAGGAAAAGACCGCAATAAGAAAAGTATTATATAGTCTCTCTATTCTATGAATATATAGATATCTATTTTTATAAAATGCATAATCTTCTTTAAATATATCAAAGCACCGTAATTTCTGAGTTGCAACTCGCTTATTCTCCAATTTGAATTCTTCGTTTTGAACCAATGTATAGCTTGAATTTCATATCATCGTTAGAAATATCATTTATTTCTAATAGTAAGGTTGGCTTGGTACATTTAATACCGACTGTCAAACCCGGGATAACCAGCCCATGCTCATAGAACTGATCATCGTAGTAAACGTTGTCGTGGGTCTCGCTATCAAAGATATTGCACCGTACACTCTTTTGAGATGTATCAACAGGTCTCAACCTTATGAAAAGTTCATTGGCAGTGTGATCACAATCTAATGCGACCTTAATTCTTGTACTATTTGGAGCGAATATGATATCTTTCTTAATCTGATAAGGCAGCCCGCCATACTCCAAAAATACTTCGTTCAAAACAACATCAGTATTGGTAGCGTCAATTGATGAAACAATACTGTACTCCGAATCTTTTGATCCTCCCTGATTTATTGTTCCATAGCGGGAGCAAACAATCAGATACATTGTATTTGTGAGAATTGGGACCTTCAGCTTTGTGTAAGTTCCCTGTTTATATGATTTATCGAATAAGATTGGGTTCCGTAAATTGAAGTCCGTGGCATTGAAAAGTTGTAGATTCAACGCCTCAGTTGATATGTTAGAATGAAGCTGTAGTGAAAGGAATGTTTCATTTACTGAAATAGAATTGTATTGTATTTGAAATGTCGGGTTTTTATAATATGCAGGGTAGTTTAATAAGGTTTCATTACTGCCCGATCTGTATAGATCATGCTCAATATTGCTCCACTTAAAATTATATTGATGGACAAATAGTTTTGGATCGCTTCGGCTCAAAGTAATATTAGATCCGATGGAGTATGCATGAATAGTAAATGTTTTACTTATGGTAGAATGGACGAAAAAGAAGGACGATGAATTTGGCTCCAAATTAACCTTCACTAGTTGTAATCCAATGTCTATGGCACTGTCTGTAGGAGGAAACAGTTTTGAAAAGATATTGTTTGTTGGAAATTCTTGAATATACGATATCTGTCTTCCATCAGTCACATCTTTAGATGTTATGTGTGATTCAAGTAATATCCACACCAATTCTGAGTGTGATGAGTTGTTGAAAATCTTAAATATTGGTTTACTGTGAATATTGTCGAATTTATTGTGTTTTTCCTTATTGTATGAAAAAGTCAGTGTTTTCTCATTTCTGAATAACTTCTTGGGGTTCCAATTAATATAGAGTTGTTTAAAATCAAACGCTATACTTTTTGTATCCACTGCAATTCTTGATTTACAATCTAATGGATCTTGTAAAATAAATTGCCTTTTAGCTGCATCAAAATCAATAATTGGATAATCATGATTTGTTATTAAATCTGCACATATAAATTTCCGTCCTGTGTCTTTACTATTACTACCCAGTGCCATCAGACAGAAGCCAGTTTTAAAATATTTATAAAGTGTGTCGAAATTATACTTGTCAACAGTTGAAATTTCTGGTAAAAAACCTGTAAGCCTGAAGGTGTCAATAGTGACATTCGATCCGCCTGTAACATACGATTTCTTTACTACCTGTAAATACGCAATTTCTGTAATAATATCCAATTTATTATCACTGGATAATGATAGGAGTTTACCAGTCGCAGATGTTGGAATTACAGAGGTATCTACCGTTACAAGCCTTTGTGAGCAGCCATTAAAAGATAGGTTAACATGGTATAGATCGCTAGATATTTCTTTTACCATCGGTAATTCAATGCCGTTGCCTCGAATATTTATGAGTGATGCAACCAACGAGCAATTGGAGATATCTCTGCACTGTTCCACTGCTCTTGGACTTTTCTTATCCTGTGCATCCGTTTTAGCCAGTAAGGAATCTGATAGCTTTGACACATTTGGATATTTTTTAGATAGGACGTCTGAGAAGGTCGTAGTTAGTGTACAGAACTGACCCGTGCACCAAGGAATTGGCGATGCTTCATCCACGAGAATGGGAGGATAAAGACAGCACCCTACTTTGGAGGTGAACCAAAGGCATCTCTGTTTATCATTACTATTTTTAATTCTATCATTTAATGCCAAGACAGCTCTTAATAAATTCGGGTCTTTGCTTTTTGAAGCATTTTTTATCAGTTCTTTTAGCTGTAGTTGGTATTTTGCCTCTTTATCTAAGAACGCTGCTTTCCATACTTCATTTAATTCTTGCCAATGAGACATTGCTATGTAGGTTTTCGGACCACAGAGCCGTTTTCATATAACTCCTCGTTCTATTGCCACACACCTCTAGATTGTGACTTCTATCCTAGTGAAATCTGTTTTTTTACAAACACTCTTCTCTTTTAAATTCGAAGTCTTTGTAGAAGTCTCTTTATTTTCTAAACTCTTCCAATCATCAATCATAAAATTTGGCACTTCATCAAATTTCTCGCCCTTAGAAGCTTCCCGGGAGTTTCTGAGAAACAATATAGAATAATAGATACTCGAGATGTTATAATGCCAAGACCCAGATGCAGTGTTTTGGGTACTTTTGTTGATGCTTGAAGGAGATTTGAGAAAACTAAACATTATACACCAATATTTCATATACACTGCCGACTAAATACATCCAATTGCTCGAAGTTGGTTTGTTTCAAAGGATAATCATCTATGACCAAAACAAGAAACTCAATTCTGCTAAAGTCATTTTTAGGTAGTAATATTGTTGCATTAGGCGCAGGGACCCCATATATCTACTCTTACTATGCACCGAATCTGTTAGCTAAATGTAATCTACCAATATCAAAGAGCAGTGGTATTGCTCTTTCCCTAAATATAGGAAGTTCTTTGTTCGGACTACTAGCTGGGATCATCGTTGATAGAAGCCCTAGTGTAGCTTGCTTGCTTGGTGCTATTTTCACTTTTCTAGCATATGCACTTCTAGCATTCTGTTACAGTCATTCTATCTCCAGTACCCTTTTAATTTCCCTATCGTTAGTGCTGGTTGGGTTTGGATCAATTTGCGGGCTTATTGCAGCTATAAAAATATGCACTACAAACTTCCCTCACCATAGGGGTTCAGCAAGCGCCTGCCCCGTCTCTCTATATGCCCTTTCAGGTATGGTATTTTCGACGTTGTGTTCAAAGTTATTTGGTGCTGATATGCTACATGTTTTCATGTTTCTGTTAGTTGTTTGCTCATTAATGATACTTGTAGGATATTTTACGTTAAGTGTTATAGATGCTCCAGGTGATAACCGAATAGTGAATAAAAGGATAGAACATGTTATTGGTGATGATAGTATACACGGACGAGTAATATCAACAGGTCTCAAAAGATCAAATGCAGAGCATTCTCATGACGAAATTGTGGAGGATCAAAATGAATCATTGAAATCCCCTCTTAGTGTATTCAAACAAAACGATAGCTGGAAGAGGGAGCACACAAGATCTAGAAGCTTGATCAATACAAAAACAAAGAATCCCTCTAACACTAGCTTTAGTAGCACTGCTCCAAATTCACCGGCTAATCCCGGCAATGTGGTGTCAAACAACCGGGAGCATTATTATTCGTCCACAATCGAAGAAAGTCACTCAGCACTAGGATCGAGCACGCCAATTCAAAACCTATCAGAATCACAAGATTTGGAATGCATAGCCACTAAGTCTGACGAATTATTATCCACTATTCCAATGGAGGAAAGAGAAATCCACAATAAAAAGACTAGTATAGACATACGTAAAAAGCTATTTGCAACGATCTCAACTAGTAGGTTTATTTCCTACTATGTAGCTTTAGCAGTGCTACAAGGAATAGGCCAGATGTACATTTATTCTGTTGGCTTTATAGTGCAAACACAGGTGTATTCACCTCCACTTGATGGCTCTCAGCTCAATGCGGAAAGGATACAGGCTATACAAGTTACAGTTTTTTCTGTGTTCTCCTTCCTAGGAAGACTAATATCTGGGCCTGTTTCTGATTTATTGATTAAGAAATTGCGTGCTCAAAGGTTATGGAATATTGGGTTTGCTGCTCTTCTCATGAGTCTGGGTTCTTCTCGAATTTTAAAAACCTACACCGGCATTGGCTTATCTCATGAAGACGGCAGCTCATTTCCTAATATTAACAATGTAACAATGTGCTCAGTGCTTTTTGGGTTCGCCTTTGGGACGCTCTTTGGAACATTTCCATCAATCCTAGCTGATGACTTTGGGACAGACGGGTTTAGCACCATTTGGGGCTTTTGTACTACCGGAGGATTATTCAGTGTAAGGGTATTTACGAGCATATTAGCAAAAGAACTTTCGAGCAAATTATCCGATGGAGATTCTATCTGTGTTCAAGGGGTCAAATGTTACTCACATACATTTAACGTCACACGTGTATCATCTGTTGTATCTGGGATCTTTGTTATTTCTATAATTGGCACAACGTACTGGCTAAACAGAAAGACGGGTTATACAGCAGCCAGAGAAGAGGAAGGTGTGCGTGCATCAGATGAAAATTGCTGAAGATTGCTTTTATTCTTTGGTTAGTATTTTATTTATTGGTATCTATTCAGTTATGTACAGTCAAACACACCATTTTTGAATATTCCTTACAGAGAAATTATCCAACAAAACAACAAGTGAATACCCCACCATGTCTCATAATATGCTATATTAAAATACATCCTCTGGTATCTCAAACTTTACATTCAAATTTTCTGCAAATACCTTATCTGAATCACTAAAATCTTTTGGACGCCCAGCCGCATCTCCACAATAATATATCCACCTTATATGGTCATCTGTAATTAAAGGCTCTGATTTTTTCAAATCATCAGAAAATTGAAGTGTCATTCCAGTCTCTGGCTTTCTTATTTTTTGGAACATGCCCAAGAGATCCACTTCATTATGTTTAATTGATGTGTTCTTGTTAGTCATCTTTGAAACTTTTCCGTTACTGGCTTTCTTGCTTCCATTTTTAGGGAATAGAGAAGCTGGTTTCTTAGTTGATGCATATATCCAAAGTCTTTGCAGCAACTTATCTCCACTCGGCACTGAGCGTATATGCTTCAATATTAATTCTATCTTTGCTGTGAAATTGGTGCAGCTCTTGGAAGTTTGCGGAACAGTAACAATACCGCCTTGGTTGCTGAATATTGCAATAACGGCATCATGATCTTCTTGAACTATAGAAATTAATTTATCTAATGTAGTCATTCCCTGTGTAAATTCCATAAATTTCCAATCATTTGGACCTCGACTGAATTTTGCATTTGGAATCTTGGGTTGAATAATTGTATGATCCAGATCGAAGGCATATATGCTTGGGCTTGAACTTAATTCACCTGATCTTGGTGCAAATTTTATCAAGTAAGGGTGAATTGTGACTTTGTGGGACATTTTAAATAATTCCTCAAGCTCGTATTCCGTCTCTTTCTCAAGGGTTATGTCTCGAGGGCATCTCAATACATCAACTCTTCAGTGACAATTTCAGAATATCATCCACATCTCTGTTAAAAAAAAGCGTCCTAATGAGCAAATCCATGAAGAGGCTGAATTTATTTTGTTTTCAAATAAATATATATACATGTAACTAAAAATCAAAAATCAAAGGGTTTACTGCTCAGACAAGATCAACTTTATCAACAGTTTCGTAGTATTTACAAACGTCCGAATCTGACTCCTTCTTTGGGATGACAATTTTGGAAACAATCGAGATTTCGCTCTCAAATTTAATAGCATCCTTGATAGACTTTGGGAAGTCTATTACAACCACTTTGTCACCCTTGTTTATATTATCTCTGACATACTGTCCCAGCAAAGCTACAAGCAAACCAGGAGGTAGCTTATCCGTGTAACTATCTCCGTAATTCGTCCAAATGTTCTCCAAAAGTGCCTTGTATCTGTCACCTTCAGATAATCTATGCTCCTTTACAACCACCTTTGGGTCAATAAACTTAATATCCTTCACGTCACCTGGGATGTATTTCTTCGCCGTCTCGACGTCTGGAACGCACGCAAACATCATATCAACTTCACTTGGTTGGAAGATTGTCATTTTCCTCTTTAAACCATTCAGCACTTGCTCGTATTCTTCTGCAGAATATGAATTCTTTGGCTGATTCTTGTCCAGCGAATCAACTGCTTTAACAAAGATAACTGTACCAATCAGGGCTGCTAAGAAGATCTTCTTAAAACTGGGTAGTTCGTCCTTTGCCTTCTTTGCAGCAGCATTAGGTGTAGAAGAATATAATCGCACATATGCATTCTTAGCATACGCTGATCTAAATGGAAGGGATCTTGTTGCAATAGATCTCGTCGAAATCTTGTTGACAGCATTGATGCCTGTGAGACTAATAGTTCTCATCCTGGTGGTAGCATTTCTGAACATCTTTAATGTGCCGAGGCTTGTTGTGTTTATGTGTTTACCATTCAAGGTTCCTCAATTGTTAGCAATGCTCCAACAAATACTAATATAGTGGTTGTTTATCCTTAACAACCTTCTGTGCTGCATGTATTTTTTCATTCTATCCTTGAGCATGTTTGAGCAAGTTTTACTATTTCCGGGCCTCAGACTCCACAAATTGAAAAATCAAAAAGGTTTCAACGAAAGTGAAGAAAACAACAAGAACAGCAGAGGAGCACATTACACAGTACAGACTACTGGTAGAACCGCATTTCCCCGCATTATAGTTATGTCATTGGTGAAGTTAGCCCACACATGTGCTCATTTGCAGAATTGTTCTCGTGTAAGACTCACGTTGACGTCGATTCCATACACAAAATTACAATTACAATTCGCATATAACTTGTACAAGCAAGGGTTCCTGTCGTATCTACAAAAGGGTTCAACAAAGGGTCCAGACCAAGAGTATGTGGAAGTCACCCCAGACAACATTGCAACTAGAAGGTTGTGGCTGGGTCTCAAGTACAGGGATAACAAGCCAATTCTGAATAAGTGTCAGCTGATCTCGAAGCCAAGTGTTAGAATCACTCTAAACAATGAAGACTTGAAGAAAATCTGTTCAGGGACAATTGTTAGGAACATCAAGCCTTTGCAGCCTGGGGAATTGATTCTAATTCGTCACAAGGACGAAGTTATGGATATCAATGATGCTGTAGTAAAGAAGCTGGGTGGTGAGATATTATGTAGAGTTAAATAGATTTACACCTGCTGAAGCAGGTATATGCAACATACACGTGTAAATAAGGGTACAAAAATAGGCCATCTTTAATATATTTTGTTATATCTGTCTAATTTCACAGAATCATCAGATGATAGTGTATAGATTTACGTAGTTAATTCCTGGATTTGTGATTACTGTTACGACGACTACATTTCAAACAGAGTATAACAGGGACACAATTGAATAATAACAGTAGGAGCCATCCATATCAATGGATGCAAAAAAGTAATGCTCTGGGGGAGGTTCGAACTCTCGACCTTCAGATTATGAGACTGACGCTCTTCCGACTGAGCTACCAAAGCATTAAATATACAAAATTTTGTTTTTTTAGTGTCCTCATCAAATATGATACATTTATCAGTGAAATGCTTCATTTTGAGCGTTATAGCAATTTAACAATGATGACAAAGATTAAAACAATACTAAAATTATAAAAAATTTAAGATCCATGAAGATATGAGTGAAAGTCATGTGCATATCACGTGATTTGCGCCTGAGGGTAACCTTTGGTATCTGTGGTAACAGAGAAATGCCAATGTCCGACACAATAAAAGCACCATTACAAACACAAGTTGCTGGCTAAGACACTCTTTCCTTTATCCATACTTTCTCTATATACGAAAGATACACAAGAAGCACATATAGGTTTACTTAATCATTTAATAATACTAAGCGCTTACTCTATTGTAACAAAAAATAATTTATTGGCGTAGTATCCCACCGTTCTGAATAAGCGTCCCCTATTATCCTATTTTACGTTATAACAAGCTGACTTAGCATGAGGAATGTCCGGATCACGGCGATACAGATGACCACAAGTGGGACTTGTCACGTGCGGAACCGCGCTTCGGTTGTCCGTCGCGCAATCTCCACTTATTTTCAAGGGCCTCTAATTTTTCGCCACGTGTTTCTGCTCGCGTGTGATTGGCCCGGACCGCACACGCCCTGCAAGAACGTGCGTCACTGTGGACGGCGCGGCAGTCAATCGCCGAAAAACCGTTGCCACCTCGTGAAAAGTGTTCTTTTCGTACCAAAGGAGCTTCAAACTCGATGGAACGATTGTTGCTTTTGCTCCACCAGACTGGACGTTTTTATAAAGAGAGTGGAAACAAAACAAGTAAAAACAGAAGAATAAATATCCCATTCAACGAAACTGTATTCAAAAAATACAAGCTTGGTATAAAGTGACATAATACACATCGGGCAAAGATACTACACAATGTCAAACAATTTGTATGAATATAAGCATCCAATCATTAATATAAACCTGGCTGCTTCGAGTGCAGACGAGTCGCCAAAAAAATTCGCAAGTCTGGAAGCTTGGCAAGATGTTATCAACGATTACGAGTACCAGGCACGGTGCCCGATCATCCTAAAGAACTCGCATAAGAACAAGCATTTCACATACGCTTGCCATCTAAAGGATTGTAAGTTTAAGATTCTTCTAAGTTATTCAAATAGTAATGGCAGCTCTGAAAACGGCACTAACGGTTCCGGGGATCATCACGCCAAGTCGCTGTTAAACGGCAGACATACTCATAGCGATCAGGTCGATATGCTAAATGATTCTGACCTGGTTTCTTTGGATTCAAAGAATCATATCGATTCAAATGAAAGTGAGAAGCCTCAGGAGGACGACACCGATGCATTGCTCAATGTTGGCAAAAATGACGACGGGGATGAAGACCTGGCTAATAGCAATACTGAGCTGATCAACGCACGTCAAAGAAAATACTCAGAATCTGATGCTACTGATGTAAATGTCACAGCAGCAATTGCAGCTGCTGTTGCCGCCGTACAGAACCCAGGTAACTTAAACGAAGATAGTACCGATACAAAGGGTACTAGCATCACTGATTCTAAGGATTTGCAAGAGAGAAATGTTTCAGATGCTTCTAACCAAAACAGAAAGTTCGGGGATAACACAACGGATATCAAGGATAATATATTACTGGATAACAAGGATAAGATAAAATCTTTTGAGACTGCCGACAGTGCCATGGTGAATCGAATTAACAACAGATCTAACCATAACGACGATGCCTTTAATGCATACTCACCTCAAGATAGTGGTGTTAAGGGTCCATTCATTGTTACTAAGATAGAACCATACCACAACCACTCGTTGGAAGAAAATCTGACTCTGGATAAATTCATTCTAACAAAGATACCAAAGATCTTGCAACAAGACCTAAACTTCGATCAAACTTTAGAAGATACATATCTTAGAAGCAACCATACTTTGAACAAATTCAAGGTATCGCAGTTTGTAGAGGAATCGGGACTGCTGGATATAATTAAAAACAGATACAACATCATGGACGAAGACATCAACAAGAAGTTCACTTCCCTAATATCAAGACGTGTCACTACCTACAAGGCACGTTTCGTATTGAAGAAGAAGAAGATTGGTGAGTACAAAAATATCTCCACTGATTCGTTCTTGAATCATTCAAACACGGCCACTTCGACGGCTACCACCGGCTCTCTAGACCAGGACAAGATGCAAGATGATATTCTGCTCACAAACACAGTCAAGCAAATGAATATCGAGCGCATGCATAGAAATGAAGAGCAGAAACAGCAACCAATGAAGGAAGAACAGCGCCTGCAGCGCAATTCTGTATCTTCTCAGAACTCAAAGGAAGAACAGCAGCATACAGATGGCCATGCAACGAACAACAACAGTAATGTTTCTATCACAGATGAAAACAAAAATGGAAATCACAGTCTAGACCTGAGCGACTCCATAATGCAAGAATCCAAGGCTGTACAAGATGCTGCACAGGCCGCCATCAACGAAGCAATAAATCTAAAACGTTCTTTAGAAGAGCATGTAATGAATGAGGAAGTGATAAATGGTAGAGCCGATGAAGAAGATGAGGAGGATAATGAATACCACACCAATAAGCGGAGTAAGATAGATGAAGGCTCTCTGGCGGCGATAGAGGATATTACAGACGATAAATTACCTCATGATGTTGCTGAGCAATTAAGATTGTTATCATCTCATTTTAAAGAAGTCGAGGCTACATCCTTGCATTCTGCTCAATCTGGTGAAAATGGCAACGGCAACGATAACAACAATGATAATGACGACGACTCGGTCAAGCAGTCAGAAAAGGACGAAGATATCTCAGATGAAAATATTCAGCCTGAATTGAGGGGACAGTAAGAAGTATGAATAAATACTTTTTTATTATTATTTTCTAGTCTATCTCGGGTATTGTTTTGGTATATGTAGATTATTTACATATATGTCTATATATGATTATTTTAGTTAATGTATATTTGTAATTTTTTATTAGATCTAGAGAGTAGTGTTGGTTGCGGTAACAAACTATTTGTGGTTGATCAGTGCTGGTTTTTACAACTTTTATATGGCCATTTATTAATTAACTAATCATCAAGCCTAAGTCAATCATCAGATTCCTTTCATCACAAAGTATATACTTCTTTACTCTTCTTTTATTGGTCTTTCTATGTAATTTTATCCTGGATAGTGTTTCGAGAATTGAAAAATCTGCGTTACCCTGTTGCCGGTGTAGCGTTTCCATTATGCTCTAATAAAAATCCGCACAAACAGTCTATGAATATGAATTGATGGAAGGTATACAAATATATACAATAGCTGTTGTATCGCATAGCTCGAGTAAGAAAGAGTAGAAGAACACTAATAGACCATCTATATCACTTTAAGGAAATGTTGAAAGTTCAATCATGTTCTCTGTTGCGAAAGTCAATTGCTGCTAATCTGGGAAGACAGCTGATACCTTTAGCCAGGACTCTGCCAAATTATTATTCAACTCAAACTCCACCTGAGACAGAAACAGTATCGAATCTAAAGGAATCGAAAAATGAACCTGCAGAATCTGCTACAATTGAAGAGAAGTCAGAATCAGTTGCTGTTCCATGGTATCTTCAAATGGCCCAGAAGCAACAGCAAGCACCAATTGTCCCAAAACAGCAACTGTCCTTTCCACCAAATTCTCCATATAGCCTTCTGAAACTATCAAACTACTTGAACGACAAGCACAACTTGACCGATATTTTGGTTTTTGATCTGAGAGATCGGGATCTAACCATGAGTAAAATGAGTGACTTCATGGTAATCTGCACCGCAAAATCGCCTAAGCATTGTCAAAACGTCTATATAGAATTGAACCAACTGATTAAAAAAGAATTCAATGCATCGGGGGCATACTTGGAGGGTAATGTTAACACAAATGACGAAAAGAAGAGACGCAAGCGTATGGCTAGACGGACTAACTTTGGAAAGTTGTGGGGCAAGAAGAGAGATCGTCTAGAGAGAGACAACTCTAATGAATGTTGGTTCATGGTCGAGACAAGGGTTGATAATATTTTTATTAACATATTGACCGAAAAGAGACGTAAGGAACTGAACTTAGAAGAACTGTATGCCCCAGTTGAAGAGAAGGGCAAATATACCAGGGAAGAACCAGTAATCGAGGACGATCTCGATACTGACCTTGATGGGAGTAATAACATTCTAGCTGGTCTAAGACGTTTAGCTAGTCAAAGAAGACAATATTCAACTATGCATGGTATGCGGGCAATGGGTAATCCTCATACCTCATTTCAATCTGAACAATTATCACAGTATCTTAAAGATCAGGACTTTGAAGGTGTCAATAGCATAATCAAGCTTAGGAAAGAAACCAGCCCATCGTACGAAACAGAATCGTTAGATATACTAAATGCTATATCGAATGCCTTTGCAGACTTGGATGCCTCTGGTTTAGAAACTGTAGGTGTAGAGGAGTGGAGAAATACCTTTGAAAGCTCTTGGCCATTAACTTTGCCTAGTGAATCAAGTCAGCATTGGGTAGTTAGACTAAATTTCCTAAAGTTACTGAATCTAGCTCGCCCTGATGTATATTCTGATAAGCAATTAGCTAGGGATTACTGTGAAACAAAAACCATTTTTGGCGAACCTATCACTAAGAATGAAGTTATAGACCTTCTCAAAACGGTTATTATGAATACCAGGGCAGCTGTGGCAGAATCTAAAGGCAATAATGTATCTGAGCTTGCACAACAAAACAAAACAATTGTGCGCATGTTAGAATTGTGTGCTGGTCTAGAAAACGAGAAATCTATAATTTGCGATAAGGAAATAATTGACCTGTTATTAGAATCACTGGTGAACAATAAGTCAGAAAAATTAGATGCAGTATATGAGACTATTGATCATATTTCTCTGACGTTTGGACATCAGTTCACTCCAGATATTATTGCATCGATTATAAACACTTTAGCTGAGTTAGGAGATTATAAAAAACTCGAAAGGTTCTGGGAGCAACAAATACCAAATCTACAATATGGAAATGATTACAGACCTTGGCACCATTTTATCCAAGTTATCGTTGATTCGAATGATAAGCAACTAATAGAGCATGTTGTAAATGATGGAACACTATTGTGGATCAAAAGATACAATGTTTCGATGACTGATGAACTTAAGATGCAGTTGGGAAGATTATTCGATAAGATTGATCCAAAGGAGAATACACACAATCGTCTGAAAAATTTCTTATTTGGCTCATTATAAAAGCAAATGGGCATTGTATATTGACACCCTTGCACCGCATACCAGACAATTAATTTGCCGAAGGAAAAAAATATTCAGATATAAAATTCAACACTGAGAAATGCTTCAAACTTGTTAATTAGAACTGCATCTCCAGAGGCAATACAAAAGCCACATATACACAGATGTTCCATGTCAAAAGTATTTCTGCGCTACAACTCTTCCAAGGCAGTGGCACAATTTGCCCCTCGTTATAAATTTCCGAGCTATAATGTACCATTATCTGACTTCAAGGGCCATCAAGTAAAAACGTTGAAAAAATTTCAAGATCTCGCACCACAGCTAAACATGGTCCTAGAAATAAGAGATGTCAGGGCACCATTATCCACAAGAAATATTTTGTTTGACAAACTATTCTTGAATAACAATAACACAAGCAGGATCAAAAGACTGATTGTCTATACAAAGAAAGATTTTATGTTGGAAAATAAGACTGTTTTGAAAAATCTGCAGAGATGGCACAACGAACTAAATGAAAGTTTTATTGTTGTTGACGGTAAGAGCATGTCAGATACAAGAAATTTAATGAGCATTATTGAATGGGAAAGTGATAAATTCTTAAAGAAAGGCATACCGTTACCAATGGGATATCGTATTCATGTGACCGGGATGCCAAACGTTGGAAAATCTACTTTAGTAAATTCATTGAGGTTCATCAATTACGGAAAGAACGATAACGGGAAAAGGAAAAAAGTCGCCAAAACTGGAAACGAAGCTGGTGTTACACGAAGTACTAGTGAGTGTATTAGGATATCAAAGCGAGATGCACCTCAAGGTATATACTTGATTGATTCCGCTGGTGTTGGATTACCTGGTCGTGTCAATAACCAAAACAGAATTCTAACTCAGGCACTATGTGGATGTATCAAAGAAACACTAATTGACCCAGTTGCGCAAGCAGATTATCTGTTATATCTGATGAATTTGCAAGAACCACTGAAGCTTCAGGAATGGTACCCAGGATCCAGAACAAACCCTACAAATAATGTGTACAACGTTTTGGAACGTGTTGGGAACATGAAAGAGATCGGAGAGACCAGTGCAGCTATCAAGTGGATAAATGATTGGAAACGCAGTGGGAAAGATCTGGCATTAGATATTGAAGTGCTGTTAAATAGTGAAGAGTTTTCTTACAAGCAGTATGTTCTTGATGAGTTGGAAAAGCTAGGAGATCTGGAATTCAAGAATAAGGAGAATAGATTATTTTCATCAATGAAACAGCTCTTTTGATCTGTCTTTCTAGTCAGATTATTGTGAGTGGCTTACGTGTTTTGCATAGATGTCTTTTGGCATATTCTTATGCATTTGTTTCATCAATGTAGGATGTAGCCAATAAATGAAATGAAATTAAAAAAATAGTAAATAATATATGCATTCTGTACCTGTAAATAAAAAGAAAGTACATTTCTAAATTTAGAAAAGAGAGCGCCGTCCATGCCTCAGTCTAGTCTTTGTTTATATGAGTGTTATTGTTTGTAGATTTTTACAACGGTAAAATTTCAGTCTGTTATTGAAATATAATGTTCTTGGTGCTACTATCACTTCTTCGATATTGTTGATATTTTCAAATTGAAGAAACGATAATGATGAATATACTTTCCATATCTCACGTTCGAATTGCACTAAAATCTCAGGCTCGACACTATTGACATTTAGAATATCTAGTTTGGGGTGTTCGCAGTCATTTGGAGTAGAGCACAGCTCGTTAGCTTCTCCGCATGATCGTATAAATGCATTTTCGTGGCTCAGTATTTTTTTTATTCTATTTATTATGTTAAACCATTTCATATTTGTGACATTTTTAACTACCAATGAGCTCACTCTTTTTGGTAAGATAAGTAAATTCATATCAAGATATCCTATATTTTCGAACCGTATTGTTTCAAGGTTATCCCATTTGGTAAAGTCGGCGAAATCATATTTTGTCAAATCCGATATTTGAATAACACCAATTTCGAGAATTCTTCTCTTCACTAGATAGTTTATGGTATTATTCCGCCTGTCTCTTATACCGTGACCATTAATCAATGTGTCATATAAAATATCACCTCTTGCTGATATTTTACGCAAATTCTTCATAATTCCTAATTTATCAAGTACTTCAATTACTGATTGATCGTTAAGTTTCAATGCGTTATCTTTCCTAGATTTTCTTTTGGCTCTTTTCTGTCTCCGTTCGTTTTTGCCATCCTCATCCTCATCCTCATCAATAACAGAAGAAGATCTCAAAATACCAGGTGTCATGCTTGACTCTCTGCTAGTTTTGTCACTGCCGTTAAAAACATCACTCTCGTCACTGTCGATCTTGTTCTGCATTAGAGATTTAGCATCATAATCCATAGCATCGACTTCATCCTCACTAAATATTATTTCGTACAGAGAACTGAACAGCTTCTTTCTTTCGAAGATTTGTATGCATTTTCCAACGGTAGAAGGCTTCAAATAATCCAAATTGAAACGAACATATTGTAAGCTAGTTTCATAATCCCCTGTAGGATCTCGCTCTACAATCCATAAATTGTATTCGTGCTGTGTATACCAAACTTGCAGTAAATGTGATTGATCAAAATATCCCATACGTAACTTTGATCCAAGATAAATCCAATCCATTGGACCGATTAAAGAGCCTTCATAACAATGGTTTAGCCATATACAGTCTAGTACTATGGCATCATAACGCAGCCAGAGTGAATATTCTAGCCATTCTTGGACCATCTCTGGGTTGTATTCAAACATTTCGATATAAGGTGCAAACACTGGGTATAAAGTTTTCAGGATCTTCTTATGGTATTTAGACTTTGTCATCTCCAATGGAGGCACATTTATAACATCTGACTTATATAAATCATCGATTGACGGTGGTTTCAGATGGGTGAATGAGCCATTCAGGTGGAAGTACACTATTTTCCGTATGTCCACTGGAAGCTTCAAAAACTGCTCAATATTCATTGCAAGTCCAGGAAATGTAGAGTGTTTAGTCAAGATACCTGTTTACCGCTGAATAATATCGGTATATATGTCACAAAGAGAGTATGTACTCACTCTTCAGTCCCTTCAATACGCAACTACAACTAGCGATGCTTCTTCATCTAAAATGTAAACAAAGTTGTTCTATTTTTGCACCCATACACATTCAACATCGATATTTGTTTTTGTTTGGCGCGTGGCTCTGGAGTTGGAAACATGATGGAAACTGGAAACAGTATGGAAGCATACTGGAACTGCGAATTTGATAGAAATGGTATTCTTTTGATTATTTAGTTCTTCTATAGAAAATGTATATATTACCACGGGACCTCCCTTCCCAACCTTTAGCGTATCTGCAAGTCACGTCTCAGCTGCTGAGTAACTGAAGCATACCTTCAATCTTTTGCGCCTCCTTGGCCTTGTAGATTTCCAGTCTAACCTTCTCTCTGAAACTGACAATCATCTCTCTGAGGACAGGTGAGTTTTCTAATGAATTTCCGTATAGTTCTAGGACAACGGCAATCCAGTCGGCCACAACTGGTGCGGACCTTATATCTTCAATACCTTTTAGACACCAGTTCAGTAATGGCTCTAGGGTAGATTCGTCTCTATTGTGCAATGCTACACGGATCTTACCACGCTTACGCAATTCCTGTAGCACGGTTAAGGTTAATTCCTTGGCCATGCCTGGAACAAATGCACTGTCTAGGGCGTCTCCCCATTTAAATTGATTTATGTTCCTCTCGAAAGTACGCATACGGCGTTGTGATCTCATTTTGTCATTATGGATGATATGCTCTTGGTCACCTTCGTATTCGGAACCACGCATCATTCTTTGGAAATTGTTGCTCTTTGCTACTGCCTGTCTTGAGCCAGTGTCCTGGGCTGCGCTCTTTGGCTGTTTTTCCTTCTTCTTGGTTCGTATAGCAAGCAGGCCTGAGGACATACCGGTGACAACATGTCTGTTACCGTTTGCATCTCCAGGGGAAACGGCACAGCTTAGCACAGCACTTGAAAACTTCCAGCCAAACTTCACCTTGAAGTTATCCAATGGGTCAAATACCTTGACATGGCCATCCAGAGAAGAGGCGATCAGTGCGGATTGCATTGGGGAATCGAAGTTTTCAACGTAGTCCAAGCATGTGACGGTCTTGTTGAAATTACCTCTTTCGTATAGTTTTTTATTGCTAGTCAAGTCCCATACTTTCAAGTTGGATCCACCACATGAGACTAGTTGTGTTGGAGATATGGAAATTATGTTTTCGATCGGTTGGTTGTGGTCCAATGAGTAAATTGGAGCATTACCTTCTTTACGGGTATCGTATAATCTGACAAGCCCGTCATATGACCCGGTTGCGACCAAGTGTGGGGCAGATGGAATGCAGCAGACTGTACGAACATAATCAGAGGCGCCTGTCAACTCTAGTTGTGGCTCATATGCGTGTGAAATATCCCATAGTCTTGTTACTCTGTCATCACTTGCGGTTATAAGTGTTTTGGTGTCTTGTGTGTGGAATTTGGTGACATGAGTTGGATGGGATGATGCATTGATGGATAAGAGAATGGCCCTTGGGTTATATGAATCATAGACAGATACAAGACCGGTGGCATCACCTGCTACCAATAGTTTCCCGTCGCTTCTAAACGAAGCAGAGTATACGACGTCCTTGAATCTTGAGAATGTCTTCACTACTTGTCTTGTTCTGGATGAGAAGATCTGGACCCTGGTAGATGAGGTCACTGCAAAGTCAAACGGGCTCTGTGGGTTGAATGCAATGTGTGTCACACTGTTGTGTTCCTTGACTAGCTGCGCAGACGAATACTGTCTCCAGTAACGCTGCTCAGGAGTAGTCTGTTGAGGTAGCAACGGAGCTCTCGAGGTAACTATTTTCTGCCTGGCTGATGACATATTCGTGTGCTATATAATATTCTGGATGTTCCTAATGTATATCTCGTGTTCTTGGCTGTTCGTCTGACCGAAATTAAATCTGAAGTATGCTTTCCACGCACCAGACACTCCAGTTTATAGCCTCTTCCAGCTGCATCTCCCACTACTAAAACGATGAGATGAGCTTCTCAGAATCGCATCAGAACTGGAAAATTTTTGAAACGAAAATTTTTCAGGTCGTGCAGAACGACCTAAATCGCTACCCGGCTGCTGAAATAACCAGAGGCGGCAAATGTATAGTAGGGTGGGATCTGCCCCTTTTAAATAAGCAGCCTTCAGGGCTGTACAATTAGATCTTGAATGGCATAATGGGTAAGGAACGGATACATATATATACGAGATGTCTGCAATTACTCTGGAATCAGTGATTCCTCCACAGCCTACGACTCAGAGAAATTTCACGACACATTTGTCGTACGATGAAGCCACGAACTCGATCGCGTACCCCAGCGGCAAGTCTGCGTTTGTTCGTGCCTTGGGGGAAGAAGCTAATGAGAAGATCCCCGAGGTCATTCAATTCAAGGGACATGGTACTGCGAATGTGACCGTGGTTAGGTTTTCCCCTATCAAGAACTCTCAGTATGTGGCCTCTGGGGATGATTCCGGGAAGGTCATCGTGTGGGGCTGGTCTATTGACGACCAAACCAAGGCTGTCGAGATCAATATTAAATCTGAATTTGCGGTGCTTGCTGGTCCCATCACTGATCTGTCATGGGACTTTGAAGGCCGTAGACTCTGTGTTGTTGGTGAAGGTAAGGACAAGTTTGGTGTGTTTATCTCTTGGGATTCTGGGAACTCTCTTGGTGAGATATCTGGTCATTCTCAACGTATTAATGCCTGTCATTTCAAGCAGTCTAGACCAATGAGATGTATCACCGTTGGTGACGATGGTGCGGTGGTGTTCTACCAAGGCCCACCTTTCAAGTTTTCCGACAGTAACAGAATGCACCACGATCAAGGGAAGTTTATCAGGGATATCCAATTCTCTCCTGGCAAGGGTGAGTTTGCGATCACTGTGGGTTCCGACAGAAAGATCGTCTGTTTCGATGGTAAGACTGGTGAATTTTTGAAGTATATTGCGGATGACGCTAAGCCAATCAAAGGTGGGATCTTTGCCATTTCGTGGCTAGATGAAAGCAGATTTGTCGTTGCCTGTGCTGACGCAACTGTTATAGCCTTTGATGTTAACACCTCAAAATGTATTCAAACTTGGACCCTGCCAGATCAAACATTACATAATGCCCAGGTGGGTATTGTAGCTACAAAGGATAATCAATTCATTTCTGTCTCCTTAGATGGCTCCCTGAATGTCTTCGAGATTGGAACCGATGCCATGCTGAAATCAATTAAAGGTCACAATAAAGGTATCACAGCCTTGACTGTCAGCCCTCTGTTATCGGGTTCGTATGATGGTCGTATCGTTGACTGGGAACAGAAACCTCCAGTCATGGCAAGCACTCATTCTAATCTGATTGTTTCGATTGACAATAGCTCATATCCAAAGATCTCCTCGGTGTCCTGGGATGATACATTACAAATTAATGGTACTACCGAGTTTCAATTCTCCAGGCAGCCAAAGGTCGCACAGTGTAACAAGGACGGCATAACTGCTGTTATTACAAGTAACGATGAACTTTTGATCATGGACTCAATGAATGGCTCCGTCTTACAAGAATGCAAACTGCAAGAATCCGCAACCGCAGTTGGACTAGGCCTCAATTTAGTCTCTGTTGGGTACGAAAACTCAAAATCTGTTGAGGTCTTCAACATAGCAGATCTCACTATCAGCTATAAGCTGCCAACTCCTCTAAGAGCTACGCCATCGTACATCTCAGTTTCTCCATCTGAAAAGTATTTGGCTGCTGGTGATGTATCGGGAAAAATCCTACTGTTTGATTTGGAGTTAAAAGAATTGAAAACCTCAAGATGGGCATTCCATACAAGTAAAATTAACGCTATCTCCTGGCAGCCAATAGGCAAAGAAGAAGATGAAGATTATGTTGCTACTGGGTCTCTGGATACAAACATCTGCATTTACTCTATCAAGAAGCCAATGAGAGTCGTCAAGTTTATGAACGCTCATAAAGACGGTGTTAATGTGCTCTCTTGGAAAGATAAGCAGACTCTCGTTACAGCAGGTACTGATGCATGCATCAAGACCTGGGCAGTAGAATTAGAATAAGTTAGCATATGGTGAGATATATAGACATATAGATATATACTTATGAATGCACAACTAGGTCACAATGCAAATGCATGTTCCGGTCTGTTCTTTATTATCGTCGTTATTTACGTCGCTATGGTGTTTATTTTTCCAGCATTGGTTTTATTTCGAATGCGCATGTCAAAGAATGCACAGTATAGAAAACAAACAAACAATTAGTGCGCAAGCCCATCAAGGTGAAGAACTGCTTGAAAACACAAACAGGCCCAATAGAGAAGATTCCCAAAATAGGCAACAGCATTGTAATGAGTAGTACAGAAAATAGCAATAGTAGCTCGGGCAGAAGGTCTCGTTCCAACACCAAGAGACCCGACTACAAGATCGACACAGAAGGTCTCGATTTGAAAGATATAGACAACGTCGAGGTCAATGACGAAGATTATAAGGAAAATGGCGAAGAAGAGTATGCAGAAGGTGATGACAATGTCTATGAGGAGGAGGACCAGGAAGACAAACCTGATAAAGGATCGAAGCAAAACACACACGATTCTGCAAAAGAAGCTAATCTGAAACGAACTAAATCTGAGGTTGAAATGATGCCAAAAGTGGCTAGACGTGGTAGGCCATCTAAAAAGAGGTATAGAAACAATGTTGATGATGCCACCGGTGGTGATTTAACCGAAACCGACAGATCGAGAAGTAATTCTACACTCCCATCAATGCCATACGCGAAGAGGAGTCGCTTGCCATATCCTATTGACGATGATGGAAACCGGGTTCCAGTGGTCAATGAAGAGTATGATTTGCCTCTCGACCCAGAGGGTGAGACTAAGATAAATCAGTACGGTGATCTATTGGGTGGCAGGCAATTTCTGGTTCGTACATTTACTTTGCTTGATAAGGGCCAACGTAAATTCATGCTGTCTACCGAGCCTGCAAGAGCACTAGGTTTCAGAGACTCATACTTGTTTTTCCAATACCACCCAAATCTGTTTAAATTCATATTGACGCAAGAGCAGAAGAACGACCTTATTGATCGAGGAGTGCTGCCATATTCTTACAGAAGCAGACAGATTGCACTAGTAACTGCAAAGGGTGTCTTCAGGGAGTTTGGCGCAAAGATCATTGCTAACGGTAAGAACATCACGGATGATTACAATTCTACAAAGCTACGTGAAGATGGTAAACTGGTTGAGGGTTCCTCTGCAAGGGATGAGCCTAAAAAGGCTGGTGCAAGATCCATGGATGGCCTGGAATATACAGAGCCTCCCAGAACATCCAACCCTGCTAAAAATGCGGTTGAATTCTTTAATAATAGAATTGCACCTCATGGTACCGGGCACGGTTCGGTCACACCAGCAGCAAACCAATTGAACTCTACTAATTGGCTGTACCAACATGCGGCTGCATGCAGTAGGTTTAATAGTGACATATATTATGATAGAGCGCGTGTGCTTTTAATTGACCACCAAGGTTTAAGAGATCCATACACAAACACCTTGCATATACCGCAGGCCACACAATCTACCAAAGTGTTGGACTGGGTCAAGAAAATGGATAAAAATGAAGTGTTGCCGAATAATGCTAAGATAGAATATGAGGTTGTGATAAGGGACAGCGATTTGACAAAGCGTTGTACGGGATTGTTAGATGTGCCTAAGGAAATATATGAAGACATTATTGATACTGATGTTATAGATGCAATTGAAGAACAGAAACAGTTTGAAAGGTCGGAATAAGAGAGTTGCTTGATATATACGTAACCCTATGCATGCACGTATTTATCGCTTGTAATAGTACAGTACAGTCTGAATTTACATTGTCATTACAAAACATTAGAAAGTCATTTATTGAAAAATAGTAGGTTGTGTAAAATTATTATTTAAGAATCATAAACAGACGAGTCTAGTCAACTGTCTTTAAGAATTCCTTGACATTCAGGTCACCGTTAATCAAAGGAATGGTCTTTCTTGAGGTTTCAGTTGGGTGTAGCAAGGTTTCCTTGACAAAGTAAGCTACATCGGATCTGGTGACTGAAGGGGTTTGTTGCTTCTGGATAACAGCATCAACCTCGTTGACTGAAGTGAATTTATCAGTTTCGTCACCATCGACAAGCATACCTGGTTGCAAGATAGTGTAGTCCAGTTTGGATCTTCTAACTTCGTGGTCAGCAGCTCTTTTGGCGATGTAGTAGTTTCTTAGGCCGTCAAGTTTTTCCCAGAAGGAACGGTCCTCACATTTCAAAGCAGAGATGATGACAAACCTGTCGACACCAGCTTCTTCACATGCTTCAACTGTCTTGTTACAACCGTCCAGGTCCACGGTGAAGAGTCTTTCAACACCTTTACCACCGGCACCAGCAGCGAAAACGACAGCATCGTAGTTTTCGATAGTCTTTGAGATCTTGTCAACACTGTCAGCTTCAATGTTGGTTAGACTGGCATTGATACCGACCTGGTCGACCCAGAAGTTTACTTGATCTTCGGTTCTTACAATAGCTAGGGGAAGATCGAAATGTGCAGGGTCGTTCTTGATATAATCGACTAGCTTACGGCCAATTTGGCCTGAGGCCCCTACGATTGCGACTTTTAATTTGTTAGCTGCCATGATTGTATGACTGTGTAATGTATATTTTGGATAGATACTCTTGTTTGACCTGTAACAAGTCACTATCCATTGTTCAGAACCGTTGATTCAAGAGTATCCTACAGTGTTATATATACTAAAAATATTTCATCGCCAAGTAATTAGGGGGGACGATTCGTTACGAAAACAGAGTTGGTAACTACAGGGAATTCTTCTCTAGTTTCCGATCCGATGGAGTACATGCAGCCCGACTAAAGGGAAAAAGAACCTTATGGAATCCTTCTGGAACCCTTCTAGTGTTACCTGTGCAAGGTTCTGCAAGTCCCAGTGCGATTATTTGATCAGGGAGTGCCCGGTCGCCTTTGCATCCCGGTGCCGACTTCCCCTGTTTCTCGAGAAGTGGGTCTCCTGCATCCCAAGAAACTGGCACAGGAGTCTCTACAGGGCACCGGACGGGAGCTGTTAGTGATGAGGTGGATGCTCAAGCTATATGGAAGGGAAGCATAGAGGTGAGGTGTTGTAAGCTTGCCCCGTTGGCTGTTCTATTCTGGTGAGTGGAACTGACCAGAAGGAACGCAGCTTCAGACAAGCATCCCCGAAGCAGAGGGTCATTCTCTGGTGTGTTTCACACCAATGAGAATCCTGCCTTTGCCATTGTAGAGATACAGTCCTTCAAATGAGCATGTAGCGATAAGTTTCTCGAGAAGGAGTGTGCGTCCCATATACGATTCTTATGCAGAGTGCGTCCCGGCGTATATATCTTGCACAGGGAGCAGGACGCACTGCAGGAAACACAGGCCCAATCGTAATTGGCAATGCATACGCGTGGACAACTTGTAGCACCACCATACAGCATGCCCTTGTTGCTATATCCACCCCCATCGTGGCCTTCTGCTGCGGTGCCCAGCTCTTACTTGTAATTCATATCACTATACACGTGCGCATTTATACTGCGCAGTGTGAAACTTTCTAATCTCCGGAATGATTCCACCCATTGAGAAATAAAGGATGTAGATGTTATTTAATCGTGATGGTGTGTGTTGGTTTGCACAACAGCACAAAGAGCATTAAGAAGGATACACGTTTATATTATTTACAAGGAGCAGTCTCTCATATATCAATAGGGAGCAAAGAAAACAAGAAAGTACAGTATCTGCTGATAGTGCTAACTCAAGATGCTAAATATTCTCAGGTCATACTCTGGGGGTATCATAAGGAAAAATATACCTCGCAGCCAGATACAATGTGTATCTATACGCATGACGGGTGTGAGGGTAAGTCAAGTTAGTTCTTTACAATATAGGTACATTCATACAACGAATCCATCACTGAAGGACAAGAAGAAAGTTGATGAGGATGGCAAAGGCGATGATGCTAGTGATAACGATCTGCAGCTGATCAAGGATGAGATTCAAAAGTATATCGAAGCCACTAGAAACGACGCAAATATGGACTTGAACGATCGTAAGAAGAGAATCGAGGAAGGAATCAAGAGACTGGAGTCAACTATTGCTCGGCAACAGGCAAAGAAGGAGCAGGAAGATGCGCAGGCTGGAGAGAAGAGTGCTAAGCAAAAGCCTGCTGAAGAACCAAAAAAGGCCACACGCAGTGAAGAAATCAACATGAATAACTTCTTTACCAACTCAAGTGGCAATGAGACTCCACCAAGCCCAGGATCCCCACCAATGCCCCCAACCAAGACAATCAATTTATTCCAGCTGGGTTTGACATTTTTTTTACTATCACTTTTCTTGGATATGTTCACTGACTCAGATGAGTCAAACGAGATAACATGGCAAGAATTCCGTTCTAATTTCCTCGCAATGGGCTATGTATCAAAACTGGTTGTGGTTAACAAGTCCACTGTCAGAGTAGTTCTAAATGAAAACGGTAAATCACAGGCAACTCAGAACGGAAATGGTACGCTTTATTTCAACATTGGGTCAATAGAAAACTTCGAGCACAAACTGCAGAAGGCCCAAGACGAACTAGGCATTCAACAGGACTTCAGATTACCGGTGATATACGTCCAGGAAGGTAATTGGGGCAATGCCTTGTTCCAAATATTGCCTACCGCTCTGATGATTGCAGGTATTATATGGTTGACCCGTAGGTCTGCACAAAGTTCAGGTGGGGCACGTGGTGGAATGTTCGGCATGAGTCGTTCAAAGGCCAAACAGTTCAACACCGAAACCGATGTGAAGGTTAAATTCAAGGATGTCGCTGGCTGTGACGAGGCTAAGGAGGAAATCATGGAGTTTGTCAGCTTCTTGAAAGAGCCCTCTCGTTATGAAAAGATGGGTGCAAAGATTCCAAGAGGTGCAATCTTATCTGGCCCACCAGGTACAGGTAAGACATTACTAGCTAAGGCCACTGCTGGTGAGGCTGGTGTTCCATTCTATTTCGTTTCAGGTTCAGAATTCGTGGAAATGTTCGTCGGTGTCGGTGCTGCCAGAGTGCGTGACTTGTTCAAGACCGCAAGAGAAAACGCCCCCTCCATTGTCTTTATTGATGAAATCGATGCAATTGGTAAAGCAAGACAGAAGGGCAATGTGTCCGGTGCTAACGATGAAAGAGAAAATACTCTGAATCAGATGTTGGTCGAAATGGATGGGTTCACCCCAGCTGACCATGTGGTTGTCCTGGCAGGTACTAATAGACCAGATATTCTAGATAATGCATTATTAAGACCTGGTAGATTTGACAGACACATATACATTGATAAGCCTGAACTTGAAGGCAGAAAGGCCATCTTTGCAGTTCATTTGACAAAACTGAAAGTATCAAATGAAATCTTTGATTTAAAGAATAGGCTGGCTGCTTTGACACCAGGGTTCTCCGGTGCAGACATTGCAAATGTTTGTAATGAGGCTGCGCTGATTGCCGCTAGAGAGGATGCACATGCCGTGAAGCTTGCCCATTTCGAGCAAGCGATTGAAAGAGTCATTGGTGGTGTTGAAAGAAAATCAAAACTACTATCCCCAGAAGAGAAACAGATTGTTGCCTACCATGAAGCCGGTCATGCGGTTTGTGGTTGGTATCTAAAATATGCCGATCCACTACTGAAAGTCAGTATTATTCCCCGTGGACAAGGTGCATTGGGTTATGCCCAGTACTTGCCAGGTGATCTGTATTTGCTAAGTGAACAGCAGTTGAAGGACAGAATGACAATGTCATTGGGTGGAAGAGTTTCTGAAGAGCTACACTTCTCTTCGGTCACAAGCGGTGCATCCGATGATTTTAAGAAGGTCACAAGCATGGCAACTGCAATGGTTACGCAACTTGGTATGAGCCCACGTATCGGATGGCTCAACTTCCAAAAGCAGGATGACAACGATTTGACAAAGCCATTTTCGGATGCCACAAACGATGTTGTAGATGAGGAAGTCCATAGAATTATTCAAGAAGCCCACGACAGGTGCACTAGTCTGTTGAAAGAAAAGGCCGATGATGTTGAAAAGATCGCCCAGCTACTGTTGAAGAAGGAAGTCTTGACAAGAGAAGACATGATTGCTCTTCTAGGTAAGCGTCCATTCCCAGAGAGGAATGACGCATTCGACAAATATCTGAACGATACAGAAACAAACAGGTTAAGGGAAAAGGACGAAGAAAACGACAAGACACCAAGCACAGCCTGAGCAGCATACCAATAATGGTCCATATCTGCTTCTGTCTGTCATATATAAACAGATAATATCGGTAGGGTATATATTTTTATTCCATGTAAATAGAGTGGCTAGTAAACCACAATCTCGGCCTTACATAGCTCCCTAACGGCTGCATATGCCTCTTTCGGTGGCATGGATTGGTCTCTTTCGACTATCTTATCGTACCTTATCGAGGCTGTTTGTTTGATTGGGGTCAGTTGCACAGAACACCGCGCACAAATGTGGCTCATATCTCCGAGACAGAGGCAATTCGCGCGAGGGCAATGAATGAGAACCGATATCTCTGGTGGATGTGTCCAACACGTATAAATTCATTAACGATGATCGATGTCTTGGCAGTCGTGTGTGTCAAGATTTATGTGTCCTTGGGTGATATGCCTAAACTTGATACATGCTAGAAGGGGTGCTGTCAACAACATATCAATCACTTTGTATAGATATCTGTGTCAGGTCCATAATTTCATATAAGTGATATATCATGCAAGCAAAAGACACGGAACCCATCGACGAAACCACAAGTTTGTTGCCAGAGGCCATCGATAATGGTGAGGAATCAGACTCTCTAGAGAGCAAATATCATGCCCATAACTTATCGCTGCCGAAAATACCTATTTTATTCTCCCTGTGGGCAGCTAGTTTCTTAAGTTCGCTGGACGGAACTATCGTGGCAAATATTATGAACAGTGTTGCGGAAGAGTTCAAGGAATCAGATAAGAAGCAGTGGATAGCTACGAGTTATTTACTTACAAACACAGTGTTTCAGCCACTCTATGGTAAGCTGTCTGATATAACAGGTAGAAAATTTGCAATCCTAACTGCCCATCTATTTTTTGGTCTGGGCTGTTTTCTCACATGTTTTGCCCAAAACGTTACGCAGTTCTCGATAGCTAGAGCCATCTGCGGTATTGGTGGTGGAGGTATCAATGCAATGAGTAGTATCGCAGTCAGTGATATATGCACAACAAGGGAACGTGGTGTCTATCAAGGCTACGCGAATATCGTATTTGGTTCGGGCCAACTGCTAGGTGGTCCTATTGGCGGGTTGTTTATGGATAGAATAGGATGGAGACCCTTATTTGCTATTCAAGTTCCACTGCTGGTCGTCTGTTCATTCTTAGTATGTTCGACCGTTGATATCAAACTGACCCATGTTCCTCCAATGCATGAGAGATTCACATGGAAGAACTTATCACGTATCGACATCTTTGGTTCACTGGCATTAGTCAATTCTATCAGTGGTGTATTGTTTTTAAGTTCCACTGAATTGAACAAACCAATTGTAGCGACTTTGACAGTTATCAGTTGTATCCTATTCGTTTGGGTGGAACTTTCATACGCCAAGGAAAGAATAATTCCATTTGAACTGTTAAAGGGAGCGTTTGGTCTGTCCTCAATTGTGACGGTATTGACTTCTTTTGTTATATTTGGTGATGTTTTCAGAACCCCGATTTATTTACAATTAATTCAAAGAATAAGTGTGACAGAGACTGGTTTCTTTCTGATCTTCCCTGCTATTGCATCCGCTGTAGGTTCAGTGGTTACTGGGCATATATTAAAGAAGACTAAATTGAATTTGGCACACTGTGCATCTTTGATAAATTGTAGTGGTGTTATTATTCAATTAGTTGGCCTTTTGTTAGCATTCTTCTTAATCACCCACCTAGACCCAGCAGTGTCGAAGACTGATTATTTGCAACCTGGATTACTAGCAAGAGGAATTGAGTTCCAATCTAAGTCTGTGACTTGGAAGATAGTATTCATTCTCACTTATACCATGGCAGGGTTCGGTTATGCAAGTGTTCTTGTGGCAACATTGGTAAGCATTGTTTTTACAGTGGATAAGTCACAACAAGGAACCATGACAGGTATCTTCTACTTATGGCGATCCATCGGTAATGTCTTGGGTGCCTCGCTAACATTGGTGATATATGAGAATAGTCTGGGAAGGCTGCTATGGAATTATATGTTTAAGAAAGATAGAGGACAGGATACATACAATTATACCAAGACTGAGTATAAGACTCTAATTCGCGACTCCACATTCCTGCGGAGTGCACACTTCCCTAAGGAGGCATTGAATAAATTGCTGAATGTCTACACCAAAGCGTTCTTAGTTTCTTATGTGCCAAATATCAGCTTATCGGTGATAGCTTTAATAATCTCCCTGGTGCTGATTAGACACTTTAATAAAATTTCTGCTAAATAATTTAGCTTACCATCACCACCAAGAGAGGATGTATAGTTATATAGTCTTATCTATTTATATGTGATATATTTATCGTTAGTTCAGAAATACTATTCTATTGAGATTTTAAAATTAATTGTTCCTCTAACTTCAATGGTAGTATATCTTCAAACGAGTCAGTTAAAACATTGAATTTCTCTAATATTTCAAGATTAATATCAAGCATTTTGCATTCTTCTTTGCATGAGTTAGGGAAAAACGGCTCATATTGATACCCTAGGAAATGAATAATTAATGCATTCTTGAGGTCTTGTGAAATAAGATCTCCTAGAATGTATAATCGTATTGCAAATATCATACTTTTGCAACTTATATGTTCAGGAACTCCAGCCCACCCAGTGCATAATCCAGGAATAATAATTCCATCGATACCCTTAGGTGAATGCATTAGAGCATTCCAGGTGGCATTGAATACTGGTTCATAGCCTGTTTTCAAAGGCTGTTTCTGGTCATAAATTGGACGGCAAGGTGTTACAAGTGTAGGACAGTGGATTATATATCGCATCCCGTTCTTGTCTAATGCCACACTCTCTTCCTTGCAAAGATGTAGGTCAACAACTGTTGCTGACCCTACAGAATGGTAGGTATTGCCTAATTGGTCTCTAAACCAGCTTTCAAAAGGCAATCCGCCAAAGTAATTATAAAGTGCAAGATCGAATCCACCACCCAGATAGCCAAATGAATTACCTGGTGAAACGATTGCGTAGGATTTATCCTTAGAAGTGCCATTGCTTAACTGAAGTTTTGTCATTACCGATTCTAGAGGGCCATTGTGTATATCAATCATTTTATCTTTCTTGAGCATAGGTCGTGGTAGAAATTCTTTCCATAAGCGAACTACAACCTCATTTGTATCACATAATATTATATTTAAGGGTTTCATTTCACAGTATGCTACTCTTGCATAGCATCGAGTTGTTCCTACAATATAATTGAGCTTCAAAGGTTGGTACAATTGTAGGATATCGTCTTCTGTAGCATGGACAATGGGTTTCCCTTTATTCAATAGATGGCTCCAGTGTTGAGCGGTCACATTTCGTTCGTGTGTTCTCTCTTTTACTCTTGATGAATCTACTTGCAATTCCTATTCCACGCGTTCTCAGTGGAAAGTTCGAACAGGAAATTTCAACTCATTGAAAATAATATATTGACAGACAGTGGGGCATCACTTGATAACAATACAAGATGCACCAGAAACCAATGCGACAATCAATCATATGCTGGAAACATATTAGTCGCAATACAACAGCTTC
Source organism: Jamesozyma rosinii (assembly GCA_003708425.3). Taxonomy (NCBI): domain Eukaryota; kingdom Fungi; phylum Ascomycota; class Saccharomycetes; order Saccharomycetales; family Saccharomycetaceae; genus Jamesozyma; species Jamesozyma rosinii. Next base: position 255,236 of record PPOD03000266.1, read on the forward strand.
ACTTCTGGATAATATTCCTGTGTCTTCTAGCTCGCACGCCCTATCTTCATTGCAACAAGCATTCGCATCAGATTCTAATGAAGCAAAAATAGATCTCATGTCTAATACCCAAAGAGATCCATGGTCCTATATAGCTCGTGCACCAATTTATATGGAAGCTTCTCGCACCTTAAGAAAGATACCTAATACACGAACAGATTTATCTGCTGTATCAATGAATTTACCATATTATAAGGATAATATACGAAGAATGGTCTTTTCAGAAACATGTCTTGGACAGGGTGTACGACTGACTGACTCCGACAAGATTGCTGTAGTAAAGACTGAGGGTGCAAAGGAAGCATTGGTTCTGGGGAGTAAGTTTATAAATAAGTTTGAAAATATTAATACCGTTTGGGTTCCTGATCTGTACAATGAAGATATGGTGCTGGCTTTAAAAGCAAATGGGCTCTCTAATATAAAACGGTATCCTTATCTGAGGGAGGATAGAAAATCGGTAAATGTGTCAGGTTGGTTGGAAACATTGGAGAGATATGTTGATAAGTCGTCAAAGCAAGCAATATTGTTGAGTGGTTGCTGTCATGACCCGACTGGAATTAATCCAACTAAGGATGACTGGAAGGAGATTATCAACGCTGTCCATAAACTGAATCTAACACCAATTGTTGATTTATCCCACCAAGGTTTACAAACTGGGAATACTCTAAAGGATGCAAGTGTAATACGGGCACTATTGGAAGTTTCTGGAATGCCAAGAGAATGGTCAAATATGATTTATGTTTGTCATTCTTTGACTCATTCAATGGGTATTCCAGGCCTAGCATTGGGTTCTTTAAGTGTTGTATTACCTACTAAACGGGTAAAGGGCCTCCAAGAAGGCATTACCAATGAACTGCAGAATATGTATGATAGCATGTATCATTTTACACCACCTTTTGAGACATACCTGGCAAATATGATTCTCACAAGGCCAAGACTCAAGTCCAAGTGGATATGGGAGTTAAAAGCAAAAATGGAGAATTTTGCTTTGATTAAAAGACAATTAGAGGAGGTTATGAAACCTATTGAAAACTTTTCAATGGAAAATCATGAGGGAATCTATTATCATACAGGCTTAAGTGACGAGCAGATAGCTGAATTAAGGGAAGAGTACTCTATATATCTATCATTGAATGGAAGGCTTTCACTGTTAAATATTAACGAACAGAATCTACATATCGTCTCTAAAGCATTAAAAAGTATATATTAGTTGTAATAAATATTTGTTTATTTTTTTGAAGTAATTAAGACATTTCAAGGTAGTGATAATTAAATAAATATTTTTTAAACTAAATGTTAAACTATAATTACAAAAGAATAAACTTTTTAAAAACAATTAAAAGACCTATATATAAATATATCATCTACATACCCAAAGCTTTCACTGTTTCTCTGATTTCTTCCTTCCAAATATTTTCTTTAACTTATTGCCAAATCCCTTCATCTTTCTATCAAGCTCTTCTTCGGTGGTAGCACCGCCTTGATGATGAGCGTTATTTGAACCTGCAACATGATGTCTAGAAGATCCATTTGATGCAAGATTGCTATGCTGATGTTGTTGCTGTTGATAAAGATTTTTATTATCATTAGCACTAGCTGACCTCAAAGACATTCTGCTATTTTTGTTATTAAGTGATCTAGGATCCGTTGGAGAGGAAAATGATCTCAGATTACCTTGGGCTGCATAATTTGGATGTGGTGGTATCAAATTATTATCATTGTTGTTAGAACTTCCTTTGGTTTTAAATAACGAAAACCCACTAGATGTCTTAGGCTTTGATTCCTTGGTTAAATTTCTAGCTGGCGATGCGGTCTTTACAAGTTTCTTTCCTAAAAATTCATCATCGGAGTCTGAATCCTGAAATCTCGAAGTCCACCCATTGCTGGCTTGGAAATCCCTAGGACCCGAATCAGGCTGACCCTGTGCGTGTTGAGGATTCGAAGGATCATTCATATTTGAATAACCGTTTTCGTACTGTTCTTCATCCATAAGCTGGCTACGCAATGATAGATTTTTAAAACCAAAATGTGTCTCTTCAGTTCTTAGTTTTTCAAAACTTGATTTCTTTGGAGGAGGTTCCTTTGGATATAGAATTGCATTCATATCAGCGTTCTGGGTAGTCTTGTTAGATTTTGTTTTAGCTTTAGAATTGCTGTGGTTGATAACGGAGTTTCTCTTTTGGACACTTCCCCTTGTATTTACATTTGATTGATTTTGACGCCTTGGTGCACTATTTGCCTCCGACATTCTTGAGAATCGCTTTGATTGAGATGGAGTCTTTTTAGGAGCACTGCTTGTCTTTCCTTGAGAGGTCATACCATTGTTTCCAGCAGCTACGGCAGCAGAAACCTGTGGACTGATAGTAGAAGAACTATTATTCTTTGCAACCTTGTAAATCTGTTTACTTTGTGTAACTGGTTTCTCAATAGCAGAATAACGGTTTTTCTTTAGCCGTTCCTTAGGAGTAGGAGATGTTGATCTTTGTGTCTTTTGGGCGACCATTGATTGTGGCCTCGTGAGTTTTCTTGATTGACTCTTACTTGATGGTGGGATGGTTTCATTGTAACTTTGAGCATTACGTCTTGTATTTTCTGCAGTTGTGAGTGACAAATAAGCACCGTTTGCTGCCGACACATTAGAGTAGACTGGAACCCCATTAGGGGAAGTCACACTTGACTTCTTCAAAGCCGACTTTATCGGAGTAGTGGAATGACTTAAGTTTGACACTGGAGCCTTTAGTTCTTCTCCGAGTTTAGAACGGTCGTTCACTTGACTACTTGGCTTACTTGTTGGCTGTTTAGAAGTTGATGTCTGTTTAACAGAACCAGTTCTATTGACTTCTGCTGTTACATTTTCAAACTTTTCAAGCTGGTTCTGGTGATTATTTTCAGGACCATTGACGTCATTGCCATCATTATCGACATTTATTTGTGGAATTGCCAAATATGCATTGGCAGAACGTAAATGTTGTGCCAAATTTGAATTCTTAAGCTTTCTTCTTGGGGATCTTACTGGGATATTGTCATAATCAGGTTTTGGAGTTTGCTGAGGTTTGTTGTTACTCAATAACTTGTCACCAAGAATCATTTCACCTTCTTCAATTGCCAAAGGTTCTTCTAACTCGTCCGACTTATCGATGTCTTCTGTTGTTGTCATGTAACCAGAAGAATCAGACTCTGCTGTAATGTCTTGACTTCCTGTGAGTTCACTACTGTCTTCATTCACCTCAGGGGTGTTGATATTGTGTCTGCTAACTTCATCGACACTTGCATCCTTCTTTAAATCTGAAGTTGTGGTTTCAATGTGCTTGGTAGCGGCGTCAGTAGGCTCAGAACCATTATTCTTGACTGCTGTAATACCAACATACTTGTTGTTTATTTCAGTATCAGTAGCGTGCTTGTGGACGACTTCAGTAGCATCAATGTACTTGTTTTTAGCCTCATTAGAGACGATGTCCTTGATGTTGATCTTATCTCCAGTAGCAACAATATCCTCTTTGCTCTCAGCCTTTGTTGTACCAGCACTGTTGCTCTGAACCTCATCAATGTCCTTGTCTTCGATTTCAGTGTTGTCAAGGTCATCCTCGTCAACGCCGGTGGTTTCAATGTCTGATGTGATGGTAGTATCGTTTACGAGATCTGCTGCTTCCGCTTTGGGGGAGTCTACAGAATTGGAACTGCTCTCTACTACCTTCTCAGTGTTACTAGCAGCGTCAGAGGAGTATATGCTGCTTGTTGTATCCTTTATGGATTGAAGTTCAGTTTCCGGTTCGTCATTCTTTGATACTGTTAGGTTTGTGTCAGTAGCAGGCTTACCAACGGGAATATCAGCACTCTTCTCTTTGAGGACCGTTTCTGGTTCCTTCGCTAACAAATGTTTTGTGTCATTCTCACTTGTAGACCCGGTATGAATATCCTTAATTGGTTCCACAGTCTCATCAGTGGTGTGCATATCTTCAGTTTGTTGAGGATGTGTGTCCTTGTCATCGTGCTTGATACTCTCTTCATCTTCATTGCTTGCTATCTCTTTTTTCTCCACTGGCTTCTGAGTTTCATCTTCACTGCTTGCTATCTCTTTTTTCTCCACTGGCTTCTGAGTTTCTTCTTCAGTCTTTTTATGCAGTGTTTCTGGGATATGAACTTCCTCGTCGTCGTTATCTGCCTCAATGATCATTGGCCTGATTGTATCGGAGATGCTGATATCTCCAGCGTCAATGCCTGCACTTGCGTTACTATCATCCGCCTGTACCATGCTATCGATTGTGGTGTCGATCTCCACCTCACTATCGATATCGCTTGCCAATTCCAGTTGTCTTTCCAGGTTGTTGTTATCGTTGATCAATGCGGATAAGTTATCGGCACTTTCTGTTGGCCTGGTTGTTTTCTTGTTCAATTGGTCTTCCTTCAGGTCGATCTCGCTCTCCTCAGGCATGGAAGTCTCGATGAGCGGGATGTGTTGTTTGACTGGCTTCTTGGTCTTTTCCTTGGTCAAACTCCTTGTGCGCACCTGCTTTTGATTTTCTAGGGTTTGGTCTGCAGCATGCGGATGTGTCTTGATATGTGCGTTTGTCGAGTGTGATTTGCTGTATTGTTGATGGGGCGGTTTCTTTAGATGTTGTTGCTGTTGCTGTTGCTGCTGGTTGTGGTTCATAGTGCCATATACACTTGTTGCCCTTCTTAAAGAGGGGGTAGAAGATCTTGTCTTTAGTGATCGTGTCTTTTGTGATTGCTCGTGGCTATTAGTTACAACTGGTACTTCGATTGCGACGAGGCCGTGTGGGCCGGGGACGTACTTCTTGACCATTTTGACATTTCCCAGGTTGGAAGGTGGTGCTGATTCGGCCCCACCGAATTCTCTGAACGTGTTATGAGCCTCCTGCTGCTGTTTCCTTGTTATTATATAGTCATTGCCGTGGTTGCTGTTGATGCTACTGCGGTGTGTTGGGAGACTTGCCGTGCGGTGGTACTGTCTAAGGTTTTGGTTTGAGGTGGAGTTTCTTAGGGTAGAGTCTCTTTTCACCTTTCCGGGCTGCCTTGTTGTGGTTGTAGTTGTAGTTGTGGTTGTAGTGATCGAGCCTGTGCGCTTGTTTGTGGTTGAGCCTGTGCGTTTGACGGTTGATGCGGTGGTGAGGGAGGTGTACCTTCTGTTTTCGTTGTTAGAAGTCTTATTGTGCAGCATTGACGAGGACCGTTTCATGTTCATGACTGATCCGAGGCGGGAAGGGGTGTTGTACGTTGGCAGCTTTGAGTGGTCGATTGAGCGGCCACTCGGGTGTAGTGCTCTTCCAAGGGCACTAGCCGCTGCGAGTGCGCTAGAATCGACGTCTTCGTTCTTTGTCTTGCTGTAGCTCTGTTTTTTGAACATGGGCTATGTGGTAATGGAGGAGGGGGGAGCAATTGGATCCAAAGATGAAGTGTGTGTGTGTGTGTGTGTGTGTGTGTGTGTGTGTGTGTGTGACCAGAAATAAACAATGCAAAGAGGAACACGATAAGGTGAGGGGGGTTGTGTTTGAGAGTGTTTTTTGCTATTTGTAAAACTTTGCTATCGTCTGATGCAGATTGATTCCGTATATGCTATCCTGTATGCATGTGGATGTGGGTGTGTCCCTGTGTCTCAATCGTTTGGAGATTGAAAATTTGTCATTATCCCAAATCCCAAGTGCTGCATTATTGCTGGGCACGTTCACGCGATGTTTAACGAAAAGCATTCGTGGAAAAGGGGGTGGTTGGTCTTTTTCGGTGTATCCGAGCGACAAGAACGGATCAGCGCGAGAAAAGGGGACAGAGGTGCCAGATAGTCGATTTCTATTACAGGAGTGTATTTATATATAGAGGTGTGGGAATATGTGTGAGTGTGTATGTATATATAGGGCATGTGTGGGATCTATTTAGAGTTGTCGACGACGTATCTGCCGAGGATCTTTCCTGCTTCCATGAGCTCGTATGCCTTTGGGAGCTGTGACAGGCCGATCACCTTGATAGGGGAATGGATGAGTCCTCTGGAGAAGAAGTCGAGGGCCTCTCTTGTGTCTGCTCTGTTTCCGACGTAGGAGCCCTTGATGTTGATGGACTTGATGACGTGGGAGAAGATCTCGGACTTCATGTAGGAGTGAGCTGGCAGCCCGACGAGCACGACTGTGCCGCAAGGTCTGACGTACTCTGTGGACATTCTGATGGCTGCTTCTGATACGGAGACGTTGATGACACCGTGAGGGCCGCCCTTGGTGACGCCCTTGATTCTGTTGGTCATCTCGTCGTTGTCCTTGAACTTTGTAAAGTCGATGAACTTGTCTCCGCCGAGAGACTTGAACAGTTCCTTCTTGTCCTCACCACCGTCGATCCCAAGCACTCTCATACCCATGGCCTTGGCGTACTGGACGGCTAGGGAACCTAGACCACCGGCAGCACCGGAGATGGCGATCCACTGACCTGCCTTAACTTCTGAGTTCTTGAGAGCCTTGTAGACGGTGATCCCCGCACACAGGATTGGTGCTACTTGGGCGAGATCTGTGCCCTCAGGGATCTTGGCTGCCTGTACAGCGTCTGCAGTGGCGTACTGCTGGAAGGACCCATCGTGGGTGTAACCCGAGAGGACAGCCTTGGCACAGTTTGGTTCGTGTCCGGACTCACAGAGTTCACAGGACATACAGGACCCATTGAGCCACTTGATGCCCGCTAGGTCTCCGATCTCGAAGTTTTTAACGTTGGACCCCTTAGCAACGACAACACCGGCCCCCTCGTGGCCTCCCACTAGAGGAAGCTTGACAGAGAGCGGCCAGTCGCCCTTCCAGGCGTGCAGGTCGGTGTGACACACACCGGAGTATTTGACGTTGATAAGGATCTCGTTGGGCTTTGGCACAGGAACAGGGATGTCCTTGTACTCAAGGGCGCCCCCGTGCTCGTAGAAGACAACACCCTTCTGGGTCTTGGGGATGGCGACTGTTGATTGCAGTCTCAAGAATCCGAGTCTGTTGAAGGAGGCTGTGCTGGCCTGCGAGCGTGTGAGTAGTCTAAGCATTGCTGTGTAGTTATTGTATTGTATGTAGTGGTTGTGTATTGCGATAGTGCAGTTGTCCAGCTGTATTGCACATCCAAGATTACACAACAAGAGCCAAACACAGACCACCGGGCATGTGGCCTCTATATATATATATAGCCAGAGCGTGTGAGCACCGGGGGCCCCCCGATCCAACCCTCCCTTATCCTTGTTCCCTGTGCCCTGCCATCCCAGCCGTCAACCTCCAGCCTTGAACAACAACACCAACAACAGCAACAGCAACACCAACAGCAACACCAACAGCAACACCTTCCGTCAACTGCAACAACAACACACAAGGCCCCACAGCTTCACGATGGCACCCGCACGAGCCGCACACGCCCCTCAAAACCGCCGGCTGGTGGGTCCGCCAAAAAGAAACGACACCCGCGGAACGAGGACACCCGCACAGAAACACCCGCACAACTACACACACCGCACCACAGATTCGCTTATCTGATCCCGGTGCCGCGTTCTCCTGCGGCCCCGTCTGTGCACACACCCGGATTACTTCACACGAGCAGATTACTATAGAGCAAAAAAAAGAAAAAACATAATATACATGTTTTTCTCTCTGGTGAAGAAATGAAGAAAGCACAATGGTGCATCGGATAAATTAAGTGGGACAACTTCTACACAGAGGCTTACAGATATACACAGAGCGGTGGGTGGCCCCGCCGACGACCCTCTAATTTTGGTGCGAAATTCCCTATCAGGCAAGGCTTTCCTGCTCAGAACCAGATTCTCCGTCGTCCGCCGCTTCGTCCACCGCTTCGTACACGTACTCAAGGTCATCGTCTCCCTCATCGCTGCCCAGAACCCGCTCATCACCCTCTAAATATTCACGGTACGTCATCCCCTCAATCTCGCCGTTTTCCTTCGTCTTTGCCTTCCCGGTTCCTTTCCCTTTCCCACAGGAATCATCTTCGAGATGCAGACTGTCGTACCCGAACCGCCAGAAATCACTTAGATCCCCACTTGCACACGCAGTGCCGACAACAAACACAATGACCATCGGCACTATGTACAGCAGTGCCGGCTGGCCCACCTGGTAATGGTTCAATGACACCATGCACAGACATAGCGATAACGCATACCCGACAAGCGACATCACATAGTACCGCCCAACGTACTGGTGCATCCGCAACATGTGGAACTCCTCGTCCACATTCACAGAGTGCCATCTCCAGATGTCGAACTTCAAACACATGGAAATGAATATCCCCGGCAGGACTATATCTCCTAGTCCCAGCAGAGAAAACTCAAATGAATCATCGCTGTAGTTGTTCGGCAGCACAATCTTGATAGGGGCATCAACACTCTTAGCAACAGTAACCATGATATCCGTGCCGAACACAAACAATATGTCGTAAAAGAATAACGCACTAAGGATAAGGATACCGATCTTCAGATTGTGGAACGATACCTGGTTGATACCATAGATCGCCAGGTTCACACTCACAACATTGCTGATGATCCAATTGCCACTGCGGAAGTACACCACACTGCATACACCGCCAACACACACCATCACAACAACCAGCCAGTCAAAGTACAGGTTCACTATCTGCTTCTTGCTATGCACATCCTTCGGCGCTGCCAGTTCCCTGAAATACTCTTGTTTCAGACCCTCGTGGCCCTTCTTGTTCAAGTAATCAACAGTGTCCTGGTACATCAACTTCCCATCCCCGTCGACGTACTGGAAATTCTGCACAATCCCACTGTCAACGGCACTCCTGCCAGAATCATAGTCGCAGTCGTTCGCATCGTCGTCCGCTAATACAACACGGTACTTCTTCAGTATCCGCTTGCTAGACACCCCAAACACGAAATGACACACATGGCTCAACAAAAACCGCACGTACCACGTCCACACAGACACTACACACACGAAATTGATCACGGGGATAATATACTTCACTGCTCCAAGGATCACTCCCTCAAGCTCATACTTGATCAGCACATACATCCCGCATAGAGTCACACCACTCATCAACGGCAGAGTCAGCGCGTGTCTCTCGCCAAGCGTATGCAAAGACTGGATATTCACCTTGCAATCTGCCTCGACATTGTTGTCGATAGGATCGTACAAATGGTGCTGCGAAGTAGGCGGCAGTGCAGTCGTCGGAATCGACACCACACCAGCGACAGACCCAATAACAATGATTGCAACAGCACACGAAATGAACACCGCACTCTGCACAATCATAGGGTGTGAAGTACCCTTAAGATACGATATGTACTTGCTGGTTATCACTCCAACCGTCGTCAGAGTCTCGTTGGCCCGTGGCGCAGCTTCTTCTATTGGAACTGTCCCGTTGCTCCCCCACAGCCACGAGAGGTAGGGAACGTCATACTTGCTTAGAATATCAGTTATATTGCGCATTGTTGGTTGTAGAGGCTCATACACTCAATACATATATACACACTTTATACCCCATGCATTTGAACATGACTACGCCTTATCTTCGATTCTTATTCGTTCCGTTCTGCTTTTTGCTCGCCTCATATAATTTTCACGTGCAGCAAAAATATTGAAAAATTACATACAAATATATACAAATGCACACACACGCCCTATGGATCTGCACTCTTACAACTATGCCCTTCCAGCTTCCTCTCAGTAATGAAACTCCTCAAGCACTGTTCACACTTGTACTTCTTCAAGTGCGTCCGCATGTGTTTCTTCAGGTTCGAACTCTCGCTGAACCGCTTCCCGCAGATCTCGCACTCCAACGGTTTCTCCCCCGTGTGTGTCCGGATATGGATCTTCAGAGAAGACGCAACCCCAAACTTCTTGTGACAGATGTGGCACTCATACCGCTTCTCCCCCGAGTGCACCCGCTTATGCTGCGTCAGGATCTCATCACTCGAAAAGCACTTGTCACACACCTCACATTTGTACGGTTTGAACCCAGAGTGCACTTTGAAATGACGCACCAGCTTCTGCTTTTGAATAAACGTTTTGTTGCACCCATCCCACAGACATGCATACTGTGATTTCCCACTTGCTAAATGGGCTGACTCAAGGTGGGTGTTGAGCTCCTCGCACGTCGCAAAACTCTCGTCACAGTTCAGCCATTTACACTCACACGGTAGTGCGGGTGTCGAGGCAGGCTTCTGGTGGCAATCAGACTTCGAACAGTGGAAACCATGGTGGAACTCATTCAACTGACGATGCTTCTCATTGTTAGAATTCACATCAACAAACTTCATGTTGAAATTGATACCGTGAGAGTTGTTTATATGGTTGATCAGCGAACAGGTATCCTCGCTTTTGTAATCACAGTCCTTCCAGTTACATATCTGCGACGAGGCGGGATCATGCGCAATATGGTCCTGATACAGATGCCGTTGTAAGTCAACGAGATTGAGAAACTTTTCCGAACAGTTGTCCCACCGGCACTCAATAAACGTCGGCTCATTGTTCTTGTTTTCTTTGAAATTCCAATTGAAGTTAATAGTATTCAATGGCTTATTGTTGTGTAGTGTCCCTGCTGGCTCATTATGATGGTATAACTTTAAGACGTTGCTATCCTTTGCAACGACTTCAGCAGGCTTATTAAAGGGAGCCTTGTAGTCCTTGCTAAACCTCTCATAACTGTATGACTTGTTATTGTTCCCGATAGGGAATGGTGTATTCTGAATATTAGCTTGTTTGGTGTTATTGGCATTGAGGCTCCCAATAGCATGTGTCCCGTTTTGGGTCTTGGTATTATGCGTGTGCAATTGGATTTTATGATGATGATGATTATGGAGACTATGACTGTGATCCTTGTGGTATATATTCTCAGGTTGTCCATTGACTATCGACTCCAGAAGATTAATGTTTTGTCTCTTGCTTGGATTGACACTGCTCTTGACATTTCCGAAATGTTGCTCTTCTGAATTTTCTTGTTTAACAACAATATTCCCACTATCGTTATGGAAATGACTATGATGATTCATATGGTTAGCAAGTGGGATCTCATACAGTGAAGATATATTGCATAGATCCTTCAAAACTTTAAGGTCCACTTGCTTGTTTGATACGTGCTCGTGGTAGACATGGTTGTTATCCTTTTGACCCGGTGGATGAGGGCCATGATCATTTCCAGACTTGTGGCCACATGCATTATTATTATTATTATCCCTGCTATTGTGCTTTCTGGCTTCTTCAGTTATGTTGCCTAACCGCACACATTCCTTGCAAAACTTATCAAATATATCACTGTCATCCCCTTCACCAGCAGTTGATTCAATACCCGTTGGCACAGAATTGCTGTGAATATGATTATGACTGTTCGAGTCATTACACAGCGGCTCACATGTCAGATCACAATTAATATCAAACATTTGCTTTGATGCAAACAGATCGTTGTGATTGTTATTATTCACAACATTATTACCATCATTGCTACTTATTCCGTTATTACTATTGGGATCACCATCTGCACCCAGCTGGCTGACATTCAGATTCAAATTAGGATTGAAATTAAAACTGTACTGGTTCAGTTTTGGAAATGATACAAACTGATTATTCGAGTTTTCTCCAAACTCATTACTTAGAAAGTCTGGGATAGAGTGAGGGTTAGCGTTTGATTTATCATACTGTTCATATTCACTGTGACTTGTTGCTGTGGTGCTGGAGGCTGCAGTTCTGTCTTGTTCATCACTATGTGGAACTTCACAGCAAACTTCCACAACTCTGGGACTGCAGGAGCAATCCTTGGTATCTTGTGGATCTGCACTCAGCCTTTTCTTTTTACTTAGTGGTTGGCCCACAAGATCGTCGGAAAATGTCGCATTATTGCTGTTACAATAGTTTTCGGCTGTTTGCATGAGATATCTATCATGACTGCTAGCACCAAAGTTTGCTGGACCTGTTGATTTGTCTGATTTTACCAATAATGAATCAGCATAATCTATGATATTCTTCTTGCTATTGTTTGTATTATTATGATAGTCTATGAATTCGAAATGCTGACAGTCGATAAAATCGTTCTTATGGTTCTTATTAGTTTCGGCAGAGGGAGAGTCCCCGCTACTAGTGTTGACATCACCAGAGGGTCCATTATCATATTGAGTAGCATTCGGTACATCGAAATAACCATCTTCCTTGAACATGCCATGACCGTGATCTTGATGCATACTTGGCAAGTAATCTGGCGCCGACATCGCTGACTTGTCTTGTTGTAAACTATGGTGCACATGCCCGTGTATATATGTCATATTATTATAGTTGTGGATATGTCCATGAACGACACCTTCTTCTAATAAATTAGTTAACTTCTGCGGAATCTCATTGCTCCTACCACTGGCATCATCGTTGATTTGACCCATATCTTGTTTTGGTTCCGTTCCCAAAGACATACTTCTGTATATATGCTCCAGTTTAGAGTTTAAATACGGTTATTCACAAACCACAACAGCTTATTTACTGTTACTTTATTGGTCTTCGCTATCGAATGTAATATTCAATCGAGGTTTTAAAATTGTCACTGTCAAAAATGAACGCATTTTTGATACCAGCAGGGTTAGGGTTTACTTTAAAACAAGGTCACTCACACAAATCAATTAGGGTATAGAAAGACCTACATCAATGCCACTTACCCGGCATCTATATAACAGTGAAATGAAATCCATAGAGAATAAAAGAACACCGCAAGTTGTACAGCGGGGAGATGCATTATACAAGGGTTAGACACTACATCGTTAATTGCAACAACAATATCAGGAGTAAAATGACCGTGCAATCTGTTTGTGTATATTGCGGCTCGTCGTATGGAAGTAAAGAAGTTTATGCTGATGAAGCTAAGGAATTGGGCCAGCTGTTCCATAAATTAGGCTGGCAACTTGTATACGGAGGGGGCACAACCGGGCTGATGGGTCAGATAGCTATAGCAACAATGGGCCCAAATTATGATGGGAAAGTGCATGGTATCATTCCGGATGCACTTGTCTCGAAGGAGCGTAAACCTGAGGATGGAGAAGAGGAAGATGCTGACAATCTAATAAGAACTTCGGTAGATGACCACAAGGGCTCTACTCCAATTTCTTCAAAGTTCGGCAGAACAACAGTTGTTTCATCAATGCATGTAAGGAAGAGACTCATGGCTACGGAAAGTGACGCTTTTGTCGCAATGCCAGGTGGGTTTGGTACGTTTGAAGAAATCATGGAATGCATAACCTGGTCACAACTGGGCATCCACAACAAACCGATCATCATATTCAACATCAATGGGTTTTATGATTCGTTGCTGACTCTCATTGAACATTCCATTGGTGAAGGGTTTATTAGCAAGAGTAATCATGAGATTATTCAAATCGCAACAACTGCTGCAGAAGTCATCGAGAAGATACAGAATTACGTCGTCCCATCTGGAAGATTTGATTTGAAATGGAGTGACGAAGGCAATCATCCAGAAGCATAGACAGCATTCACATACAATACATAAGGTATATATAGATATATATCTACTTGCTACAACAATATCCTTTTTGCTTCATAGAAAATTGTATAGTAAAGTTTCTTCGCTACAAGCAAAAAAACAAAATTTATTCGAACAAGATATATTCTTTGAACTTAAAATACTTCAATCAATTGAAGACATACCAAAGCCGGTGATAACTACCAAGCAGAGTTGAAGTAACAATGAGTACCACGCCGCCAACTGATCCTGTGCCTCTTAATGCAGCTCCTCCTACTCCTAAGTCAGCTCCTACTCCGAAACCAGTTTCAAAAGGGTTTACAAACCCAGCTTTCAAAGCTATGGGTATCCCAGCTATAAAGCTCCCTTCACGTAATTGGACGATATTCTGGACAGTTCTCTCAGTATCACTCTCAGGAATAGCATACGACAAATACCAACAAAAACAAATTGTGAAGAAATACACTGACCAAGTCAAACCACTGTCCGAGGAACCACTCGATACTAATAGACTGACACGGAAGGTCACTGTGTTTATTGCTCCTCCTCCAAGTGACTATTTAGATACGTCATTGAAAGTCTGGAGACGTTATATCAAGCCAGTTCTATGGTACTCTGGAGTAGACTATGAAGTGGTGGAAGAGGACAGACAGGGTGTTATCAGAACAGAAGTTGCCAACAGAATGAGAAAACTGAGGAAAGAAATAATACAAAAGCAAGAAACGCAACCAAAGGATACAAAGAAGGTAGCTGGAGAACAGACTGAAATAACTGGCCGTGAATTCAAAAGGAATTTCGATTACAGAGATTTGATTGGAATCTTTTACAAACGTGATAAACCAACTGCTATTGTTAGTGATGATTCCGTTGTACAAGATCCAGTACTAAGTGGCGGTGTTATCTGTCTAGGAAGAGGTGCTTATAAGGAGTACATCTCTGGCCTGAACGAGGGGTTATTAGGTCCGCTCGAGGCACCTAAGCCAGATCCTAAACCAGAGCCTATAATGGAAGTATCTGAACTTGCGGATGCAAAGAGTGCCCCACTTGACACCAACAACAACAATGTCGAGGGCCTAGATGTAGACGTTATTGAAAAGAAACTAGAAGAGATCTCAACTGACACTGATAAAAAGGAAAATGATACCAAGAAGGAAGACAAAAAAGCGGAGGAAGTTGAGAAGGAAGAAGTCGATACTCTTGTATCGAAACCATTTATCTTACCGGATGAATATGAGAATGCGCAATTCCCACCAGCTGAATTACAAAGAAACGGCGCAATAATCAGAGACCCAAAGACCAACATACCTATCCTAGTCCACCAGCCTATCCTAATGATTCCTACTCCTAATCTGATTGGGTTCTTGACGATTCCTAAGAGAATTTACAGATTCTACCAAAAGAGATTCTTTGCGGACGAAGTATGTTCCCAGGTGGCCGATATGGTTGACGAGAAGAATATCAGGCAGTTTGAACACCCTTCAGATCTAAGTCTAGGTGTCGAGGAAGAAAGTGACTGGCCATCGTCTTGGGTCAAACAAGGTAAAGAGAGAAAGAGTGAATGGACCAGGGAATTAAAGACAGACCCTCGGATCGCCGAGTTGTTGCATGTGTATAACAAAGGCCAAGATGAGAACTCTGACAAATAATCCTCTTCCACGAATGCGAGATATACCTGTACATACGATATTAGTGCATAATATATAAATAAGAAACTGTAGACTACAACAACCAGAACTGTTTGAACAGTACGATAATGGTAAACCCGTATAAGTTATGAAAACATCGTTTTATACGAATTTTTATATATCCGTTTTCCATTTTTCAAGGGTAATGATCGAAGAGTACGCAGTGTAATAAATGAACAGATGGAGTTCTTCAATATTGTTCAAGTACAATTAGGGGAATAGTGAATAAACTCAAATCATAAAGGGGGAAACCAACATATTTACCTGAAGTGCAAACATGAGTCTGTTCTTTAAATCACCCATTGATATTGAAATACTACTGGACGGCGAGGAATCGAGAAAGCACGTTGAGGTGGCAACACGGTCCGGCTCCAGCCACCAAGGCATCACCAAGGAGAACCTGCCCCTCTATGAGGATGGCGAATCCATAAGTGGTATAGTGACGTTGCGTGTACGGGAGGGAAAACGTGTGGAACATCTTGGGGTGAAGATAGCTGTGATAGGGTCGATTGACATGGTGAAGTCCGGTGGTGGGGGGTCCTCGAATGGCAACTCCAAGACCTCGTCTGCGTCTTCGTCGGGTACCAATTATAGCAGTTCTGACTCACGAAAAAAGCAGATGGACCAGTTTTTATGCCTGAGTTATGACCTATGTCCTGCTGGAGAACTACAGTATTCGCAGAACTACAGTTTCTCGTTCAAGGACCTGGCCAAACGATACGAGTCGTACAAGGGGAAGAATGTTGACGTATCTTACTATGTGAAGGTCACTGTTATGCGGAAGTCGACAGATATCTCGAAGATAAAGCGCTTCTGGGTGTATCTGTACAACAAAGCTGCGCCATCCAGCACCAACACATCCACGGTAACTTCAACCGGCACCAGGACCATTTCATACAACAGCACAGGGGATGAAACCTCGAGAGACGAAACAGAATCCGAAGGGAACGCATCTAAAACGGCGGATGAGACCACGGAGAACGATAAGACAGAGGACAGTAGCGTGACAAAGCCTGTCAAGCTGGATATTGGTATTGAAAACTGCCTGCACATTGAGTTTGAGTACGCGAAGGCACAGTACAACTTGAAAGACGTGATTGTCGGAAGAATATATTTCTTGCTGACACGGCTAAAAGTCAAACATATGGAGCTGAGCCTGATAGCCCGAGAATCATCGGGGCTAAAGCCGTCGAATCTGCTGATAGACTCGACATCCATCAGGTTCGAGATAATGGACGGCTCGCCAGTCAAGGGCGAGACGATACCGATCCGACTGTTCCTGGGCGGGTACGACCTGATACCCAACATGAGCTGCAACTACTTCAACATCAAGAACTACCTGAGTCTTGTCATTATCGACGAGGACGGCAGACGGTACTTCAAACAGTCAGAGATCATCCTATTCCGCACCAGATAGAGACATAGACAGAGAAAGAGAGAGGGGGCCTCGAACACCACCGGCCGTGTGTATACGACATATATAAGAATAACGGCAGAGACCATTTTCATTTCTAGTAGCAACGCATGCCCAGATCAACGCGCTGGGAATCCGAGCAACGAATCGAGTATTTACCAATCTGGGCGTGTCCTTCGTATATTGATCCAAACACCCCCTGCAATAAAGCGCGTATCTTTGTTGACGCGGTCACGTGCCCTCCACACTCTGTCCCGCGTTGTCGGGGGTTCTGCCGCGCTGTGCAGGGTTCTGCTGCGTTGATGCGTTTTTCCATACAGCGACCCTTAGGGTTTTTTGGCACCACGCAGTTGCTTTTTCACGCCCTGCAGCGTCGCAATAGTTTGCCCGATCGGGGAATACATAAATACAAGCAGACAGAAGGCATATAGAAAATATGCAGCTGTTGATGTATATGGATCAAAAGGGCAAACGATTCTTGCTTGCCCAGCTCATTCCTATGGGCACTCTGGTATTTGCACGACTATATAATCGTGAATGTTAGAAAATGTTAGGGTATGATGGTTAATATGCATTTCTTGATTTCTGTAATAAAACACACCAACACCCTAATTACAATACCCACAACAACTGCATCTCTGTTAATAAAGGAAGGTATACATTAGATACATTCCCTTACACATAATTAAATAAAACCATGAAGAATATCATGTTCGCACCGCTTGCGGCGATGAATATTGTACTCTCTCTCGCAATTGGTTCCCTCTGCATTACACTGGTCTCGCTGTATGACTACAACAAGGCAGTTTTGATAATATTAGCTTGCTCCACATATCTGCATGGGATACTATCACTGATACGAATCCTCCCCATTTTTAGCAAGAGTCTCATTCTCAGATATATCAGCATATTGCTACTGTTAGTCACGATATGCACTGCATTTGAATTTTTCAACACCATAGCCATGAATGCTGTTCGCCTCGAAAGCAATACCCACAAAAATATTCTTGTAAGTTTCGAAGCACTGCTACTATTTGGCCTCTTTCTAAGCGGCATCATAGAAGGATACGCTTGGTCTCTCATATCAAGAGCACAGGAACAAGTAATGGACGAGGAAATACTCAGTCCCATGCATACCAAGGAGGACAAAGCTGTCCCATTGAAAATTTCATCCCAGACTCTAACACCAGATATGGACTCAACCTACCAGGATACAATGCATAAGACTGTAGGCTCATTCGGAGAGTTCAATACTTTGAAATCATCTGGTGAACTCTCCAATTCATCTGTCATTCAACATCAACTACACGTAATGCATATGAGACAACAACCAACATCAAACAGCACAACTCAAAAACAAAACACCCTCCATTCATTCAAGTTCAAAATAAACAAACTCTCCATTGGCTCACCACTAAAGAAGAAAAACACAGAACAGATATCTGAAAAGACAGCGAGACCGATTGTTGCAGGCACAAAACTCTCACTCATCTCAGATATACCCAAAAGCTTCATGAATATGATCTCCTCTCAATCATCAGAGACAATTAATGCACATGGGCCTGTCAAGGATAGACCACTCTCCCCAATCATGGACACCTCCCAACTTGAACACACACGCGAGTCCTCTACAAAGACATCCCCCCAACTAGACCTCGAAAGAGACGCCATTGGAAGAATAAACCTGGCATTACTGCCTCCATGCCTGCACTTTCCTGATACCCCAACTCCACACCATTCCGTCAACACATTTACTGACATTTCCAGACAACAATCTCCCTTGATCCCACAATTAATCTCAAAGGAACACACAGTCACAGATGACACCGAGAATAAAACACACGAGTCCATCTATCTGGTTGACCCAGATATGAGCACCAACAACAGCGACTACAATTCAAACTTCCTCGAACATAACGACCTAGAAGACATCCCAGAGATTCCACAATTAAGTTTCGACAATGAAAGCATATATGCCCCTCAACACAAAAAGATTCAGGAACTACCCTCCAATGTCACCCTAGACATCTGGGAGAGAGACAGAGAAATCCTTCTAGAGAGAGCAAAAACTCTACAACAAGATGCTGGAATCGAACCATTGAATATCAACACAGAAGTCACAGAAGAAAGCTCGGAAGAAGACCTCACGTCCCCCGGAGAGTCACCAGTCATACAAACCAAACTAGATTTTAGTTTCCCATTGAAAACCGTCTCCGAGAAGCCAAGCATGCTTCTGTCACCAGTGGCTATGGATTTCACAGAGTCAGATGCTGTTAGTGAATTGGATAGATATCTAAACGAAACAGACATAAATGAACAAGACGAAACACAACTGCTAGAAGAGAGTCTAAAACAAAACCAATCATCTCCGGTCATTATGGAAATGCCAGCAAAGGGGCTATCAAGATCCAGCACAAGACACTCGCCAACCAAATCATTTGTATCAATCATAAGCAGTTCAGGGACTGTAAAGAAACAAAAATCACAAAATACCCTAAGCCATTTTAGAAATGGAAGCCACACCAGAACAAATTCACAATTGACAAACACATACCCATCTAACTATGATGTATACCAAAATTCATCTGCACAATCATCGCCTTCAAGATCAAATAATCTCAAGAGATTAAGTAAAAAATTGTCATTTTCAAATATTCAGGATACCATGTCAAGCCCGTTCAACAGTGGGTCAACCCAAAACTTCTCAAGCAATTACTCCCTAGATTCACACAATAGAGGAAAGAGCATAGATTTCAGTTACCTACGTACACTCCAAAATTCACACTCACCTGCGAAATCAATGTCTGGGATCCCAATCAATGGTCTATCACCTACAGAAGACCGCAGGCATAGTGTTGGTGCTGACAGGTTCCTCAAAAACACAAATTCTCTCTTCAGTACAAAGCAAGCTAATAGCACCCAGTACACTTTCTTCCCCGATCAGAGTTTGAACACTACCCTTCATGGAGATATTCCAGAAGACGTGCTAACGGATAGATCTCTCTCAAACCAAATGAGCATAAACTCAAATGATTCAGCAGACGCATATCCAGACACTGTTATGGGTGAATATGATAGAGAAAAGTGGAATACAATAAGAGGCTTGAATCTGGTCGGTTCTCCTTAGAAACTCATTATACAAAACATTCATACGCACATCGAATTACGATACCTCATACATAAACATTTATATATACAAACAATACTGCATATACCCATAATCATATCACTATAGATACTACTTCAACTGCCAAGTTTATTAAAAATGCACTTTCTGGAAAAAACCCAAACCTCCACATCGGCTTCTTTGAAAAATTTATATTCAAACAAAATTTTCTTGCACGAGATGAGATCTAAGTGAAAAATAATAGAAACGTGTAGCTGTGTGTGTAAGCAAATATTCCAATACTAAAAGGTCCACCAACAAGTCGCAAGTATTCAGTTGTGTACACTATGGATACCGACTTATTTGATGTGTTCGGAGAAGAACCAACCGCAACAATTGTTGAACTATCGGAGGACGAACAAGAAACCAAACCACAATCAAGCGAAGCAGATGAGACCAAGAAGCATGACTTGTCTGATGATGAAACTACAGTAAGCAAAAAGGTGAAACCAAACAAAGCTGCAGGAGCTTTAAAGAAGGAACCTGTTGTTCCTGTTGTGACCGATTCTTTCGAACAAGAAGCCTCTAGAGAAGTCGATGCTTCAGCTGGGTTAACCAACACCGCAACAACACAAGTCGAGGAAGATGGTAAAGTCAGACTTTCACATCAAGTCCGTCATCAAGTCGCATTACCTCCAAACTACGATTATAAGCCAATTGGTGAACACAAGAGAACCAACGAAGCAAGAACATACCCATTCACCTTAGATCCTTTCCAAGATACCGCTATCTCTTGTATCGACAGAGGAGAATCTGTGCTGGTTTCGGCCCATACATCTGCAGGTAAAACTGTGGTTGCAGAGTATGCTATCGCCCAATCTTTGAGGAACAAGCAAAGAGTTATTTACACATCCCCAATCAAGGCATTATCCAACCAAAAATACAGAGAATTACTAGCTGAGTTTGGCGATGTTGGTTTGATGACTGGTGATATCACAATTAATCCAGATGCAGGTTGTTTAGTCATGACTACAGAAATTTTGAGGAGTATGCTGTATAGAGGTAGTGAAGTTATGAGAGAAGTCGCCTGGGTTGTCTTTGATGAAGTGCATTATATGAGAGACAAAGAGCGTGGTGTTGTTTGGGAGGAAACCATTATTCTACTTCCAGACAAGGTCCGTTATGTTTTCTTATCTGCTACTATTCCTAATGCGATGGAATTTGCTGAATGGATATGTAAGATTCATTCTCAGCCTTGCCATATTGTCTACACTAATTTCCGTCCAACTCCATTACAGCATTATTTATTCCCAGCGCATGGTGACGGTATCTATCTAGTTGTTGACGAAAAGAGTACTTTCAGAGAAGAGAATTTCCAAAAGGCAATGGCATCAATCAGCAACCAAGTTGGTGATGATCCAAATTCCACCGATTCCAGAGGTAAGAAAGGACAAACCTTCAAAGGTGGTGCAGCCAAAGGTGACGCAAAGGGTGATATATACAAAATTGTTAAGATGATTTGGAAGAAGAAGTACAACCCAGTCATTGTTTTCTCTTTCAGTAAGCGTGATTGTGAGGAATTAGCATTGAAGATGTCAAAGCTTGACTTCAACTCAGATGATGAGAAGGATGCTTTAACCAAAATCTTCAACAATGCGATTGCCCTATTACCTGAAACAGATAGAGAACTGCCCCAAATTAAGCACATTTTACCATTGCTGAGAAGAGGTATCGGTATCCATCACTCTGGGTTGTTACCTATTCTGAAGGAAGTTATTGAAATTTTATTCCAAGAAGGTTTCTTGAAGGTGCTATTTGCAACTGAAACATTCTCCATCGGTCTAAATATGCCTGCCAAGACTGTTGTTTTCACATCTGTTAGAAAATGGGACGGCCAGCAATTCCGTTGGGTATCTGGTGGTGAGTATATTCAAATGTCTGGTCGTGCAGGTCGTCGTGGTCTGGATGATCGTGGTATTGTTATTATGATGATTGATGAAAAGATGGAACCTCAAGTGGCTAAAGGTATGGTTAAGGGCCAAGCCGATAGATTAGATTCTGCTTTCCATCTGGGATACAATATGATTTTGAACCTGATGAGAGTGGAAGGTATTTCACCTGAGTTCATGCTTGAACATTCGTTCTACCAGTTCCAAAACGTCGTGTCTGTTCCAATTATGGAGAAGAAACTGATCGAAATAGGTAAAGAATCAGAAGATATTCATGTTGATGATGAAGAAAACGTCAAAGATTACTTCGAAGTTACACAGACATTAGAACAATATAACGATGACCTCCGCCAAATTATTACCCACCCTGCCAACTCTTTAAGTTTCTTACAACCAGGTAGACTGATCCAGGTGAGGATTGGTGGTAAACTTGATTTCGGTTGGGCCGTTGTTATTGATTTTGCAAAGAGAATGAGCAAGCGTAACCCATCAACTGTCTATTCTGACCATGAATCATATATTGTCAATGTTGTTGTTGACACTATGTACATTGATTCTCCAATTAACTTGATTAAACCATTTAATCCAGACTTCCCAGAGGGTATCCGCCCAGCAAATGACGGTGAAAAGTCTATTTGTGCTATTATTCCAATAACTTTAGAGTCTATTCATGGTATCGGTAATCTAAGACTTTTCATGCCAAAGGACATCAAAGCGAACGGCCAAAAGGAAACAGTTGGTAAGTCTTTGCAGGAAGTCAGGCGTAGATTCCCAGATGGTATTCCTAAGATTGATCCAGTCAAGAATATGAAGATCGAAGACGAAGAGTTTAAGAAATTGCTGAGAAAGATTGAAATGCTAGAGAAGAAGCTGGTTTCAAATCCGTTAACTGGATCCATGAAGCTAAGCGAACTATATGGAAAATACACCAAGAAGCACGCATTACAAACTGAGATGAGACAACTAAAACATAAAATCAATGAATCACAATCTGTTATTCAATTAGATGACCTGCGTCGTCGTAAGAGAGTGCTGCGTCGTCTAGGATTCTGTACACCAAATGACATCATCGAGATAAAGGGAAGAGTCGCCTGTGAGATTTCCAGCGGTGATGAGTTGCTACTAACTGAATTGATCTTTAACGGTAACTTCAATGAGTTGAAACCTGAACAGGCAGCTGCTCTACTATCATGTTTTGCATTCCAAGAGCGTTGTAAAGAGGCTCCAAGATTGAAGCCAGAACTTGCTGAGCCATTAAAGAACATGAGAGAGATTGCTTCCAAGATTGCCAAAATCATGAAGGACTCTAAGATTGAGGTTATCGAGAAGGACTATGTTGAAAGCTTCAGACATGAGCTGATGGAGGTTGTGTACGAGTGGTGTAAAGGTGCCACATTCACCCAGATCTGTAAGATGACAGATGTCTACGAGGGTTCTTTGATTAGAATGTTCAAGAGACTGGAGGAGTTAGTGAAGGAGCTGGTCGATGTTGCAAATACTATCGGTAATGCTGCCTTGAAGGAGAAGATGGAAACTGTATTGAAATTAATTCATAGAGATATTGTCTCTGCTGGTTCGTTGTATCTATAGGTTTTTTAAGGGGTATTTTTTATTATTTGATTTAATGAGGGAGACTTCTTATTATTTCTCTCTTTGTGTATAGTCTAATTATGTACATTATAATATCAACAGGCTTTATTTAAATGCGTGAGGGGTTCCGCTGGCTTGCCAGAGCTAAACTTGATTCTGTATTGTGGAGAAGTTGAAGGGCCTTAGGAGAAGTCACGTGCTTAGAAAAATATTGCAAGCATCGAATGGGTCAGTTTAATTTGGCTCGATATGTTTCAGACTGTACTAATATAGAGGATGAAATGCAGGGTGTTATGCATCCGAAGATCGGTAAGATACACATACTCAACTATTGTAAATGTCTGGTGGAGAAGTAAAGCCTGAGAGTAAAGCCGGGTGTTTCAAGCTTCCTGATTCTAGGATTCCATCGCTGTACAAGGATTTCAGAAGCCTGGAGGAGCTGAACCCTGAGGGATACAAGGCGAACATCAGTACCTGGAAGGAGTATATCATAAGCAATTATTTGGAGAGTGGCGAGAGGATAACTTTCGAATGTGGGGACAGGTTGTTACAGAACTTGAGGCTGGAGTTGTACGGTGAACCCAAGTGCATCGATACTGTGATAGACATCCTGGTGGAGGAATCGTATTTGATACCGCTTGATTCGTTCTACAACGACACGACCAGTGATATCGATAGCAAAGGGCACGGGTCAAGGAGCTCGAGAGTGTCCAGCATTTTCAACTGGATGGGTCTTGGGAAGCGGGCCTATAGGTCGAGGGCGAATGAGAAGGAAATATCGTATTTGAAGGAGGTATCATTTGTGATCAAGACTGCACTGAAACAGAAGGCTGAAGTTGTGATAGGGAGAATTAAGAAGGATATTATATCGAGGGCCACTGGTATTACAGATTTAGTGTTTGATGTTTCTGATTTTGTCCAGAAGAGCGGCATCTCTGAGAGTCTCAGGGAGAGTGGTGACCACAAGGTGATGTTGTTCTACCTGGAGCATTATGCTGGGGTTATCAAGAGGAAGGAAGACATTGTGAAGGTTGTAGGAGTGTCTACCGAGGGTATGCTGAAGGGGTTTGGTGCTGAGATAAGCGAGAACGATGCACGTATTGTGGATGTCAAGGCTGGAATTTTGAACCTGGAAAGACAGGTGCACAAGCTGGAGGATGAGATCAGTGGGATATCTGCAAAACAACATGCTGCTGACTATATGGAACTACCGAGAAAGACGCAGGTCGAGTACCAGAGAGCCAAGATGGTATCGCAGAAGTATCTGACCCGACTGCTGCAGTATCTTAACAATCTGCGATCTGTGAAGCACAAAGTAGACGAGAGTCTTACCAATCAGCTGGTGGTTGATACTCTGAGTAATTCGAAGGAGGTTCTGCGGTCTGTCAACGAGTACATTGGGTCTTCTGAGAAGGTAGAGGAGCTGCTGGATGAGTTGAAGGAGCAGTCTGAACAGACTGGGTTGGTGAGTGATACGCTTGCTGGGCATGGTGCGTTGGTTGATGAGGTTGATGATGCAGAGATCGAACAAGAGTTGGCCAAGCTGGAGACAGAAAATGGAGAGGACAGTGCGGTGCTGGATAAATTGAAGCATTTGAACATTAAGGATACCGAGGAGCCCGAGGAGCCCGCTAAGCTTATACAGGAGACTGAAGCCAAAGCTGGGGAGAAACCAGCGATGCTTGAGGCATGAGGAGACAAGGATATATATAAGAAAAATGAACAAATAAACAGGTAAATAAATACATAAAACAATTACAACAATAATATATATATATATATATATATATATGTGGATCACTCTTGGTCATCTTTCTTCTTTTTTTCCAGTTTTATATTGTTGCCGTTGTATGTGTCCTTCTCCTCGTCATCGGTGTTGTCATGTTGTTCATCGTTGCTGTTTCTGAATTGGACAACATTTGGAGTGACTGATCTGGATGTGTGGTTGTTGTTATGGTTGTTGCTGGCGGCGGCGGCGGCGGTGGCGGCGGTATTTGAATTGAGTCTGTTTCCCTTTGAATGGGACTTGTACTTGACTGCTGGGCCCTGTGGTGTGTCATCTAGGTCATCATAATCCCCCGTGATATCATCTGTGTAGTCGTACTCTGTGTATTCGTAGTCGTCAGCGTCAGCGTGATCGTTTGTGTTATTGTTATTGTTGTTGTTGAGGTGTGCGTTGTCCTTGGGGCTCCACCAGGAGGAGAGTCCGCTGTATAGGGAGCCGAGCAGACCTGGCTGTTGAACAGAGGTGATGTTTAGTTTATTTGATTCTGATTCGAGTGGTTTCAGTAGTAGTGCGCTTCTTGGTGTGAGTTCTAGTGCCTCTAGTGTTTTCAGTTCGTCTGATTCTGCGAAAGTGAGGCGAGGGATATGCCTGTAGAAGGCGTACGGGAGCTGTTCGTCTGTCCTGTTGATGTCTACCCAAGTCCTGACGTCGTTGAGAGTGTCCTGTGAGGCGAAGGTGCGGGTGATTGTCTCACTGTTTGTGAGTTTGATCTGGAGAGCGCATGATTTGGTGTGTAGGATGGTGCGGTCCTTGATGTTGTCGCGCACTTGTTGTGGTACTGTAGTGGGTGCGGGGCCGGGGCCGGGGCCGGGGGCAGGGTTGTTGCTGTTTTGTTTTGTGAGTTCTTGTTGTCTTGCTTTGCGTTCCTCCTTGTCTGCCTTGAGCAGTCTTAGTATTCTGAGTCGTTCTTCATTTGCCAGTTTTCTTTCCTTTTTCACTTCTGATTGGTATATCTGTTGGGTAGTTCTTTGTACTGATTCCCTGAATGTGTTGTTGTTGTTGGTGGTGGGGGTTTTCTTTGGTGGTGAGGGTGGTGGTGGTGGTGGTGTTGGTTCACGGAGTACCATGAGTTCGTGTGGGATGGTGTTGATTTGTGCTGAAATACCCAATGCATCTACTAATTGTGTCCATTGTTCGTTTTCACATCTTCCTTGTATTATGAGTTTACTCTGTCCGTTTTCTACTAGGTACATGCTTGGTGCCGTTGCATTAGGGAATATCTGTTCGAAATGGTGGAACTGGGTGCTATCCTTGATGAGTTTCAACCATACTGCCGCATCTTTGAGTATTGGCGTAGTTGCTTCATTCAATTTGAACCAGCTATACAGCCATCTATCGTCGTTTTCTGTGCTGTATACTACCAGTGTCTTGTTTGTCTGTACAGACTGGCTTACTGCCTCTTCCACAGTGTCTAAAAACAGATCAGAAGGCATGGTGTACTGAAGGGGGCGGGAGGGGGTGTTTCTAATGAGGTCTATACCCTGGTATATATTGTTTGTTGTTGTGTGGTGAATGTATAAAGAGTGTCTTGTGTGGTAATGAACACCTCTTCTAATAGCATATCCCTACTTTTGCATCCGCGGGCTCTGCATGTGGCGAAACTTGGGGTAACCTCCGGATTGCACACAGGGGTGGTGAACGGGTAGTAAATTCCTGGTAACGTGACCATGAAACAGTGGTAAGAACAAATGTGTATATACTATACTATACTATACTATACTATACTACACTACACTATACTACATATACATAAATACAAGAGTGCAATAGCACAAGGGTACAATACACGGTGGGATAGCATAATAGTCAGATAGGAGCGAAAGACTAAATTCGATGTTTTGATATCTTCACTTTGAATATCTACAATCAGTTGAACTATGCACTGATGATTATCATCACTTTAATACGCATGCCACACGTGTAAGGGGTGCTGCAGTACAACACACTGCAGCTGCTGGTGCAGAAATACTGTACTGCGGTTCCCCTTTGCGGATCCCGCGGGGAGATCCCTTGCTGTTCGCTGGTGAGTTGGAACCCATCAGAGAGAACATTCCACAACGAGATGAACGCGCCCAGAGTGCCCGCTTTTTATACCTGTGTGAGTTTTTCCCGCAGCACGACGAGAACGACAGTGCGAGAGAAACACACCGCAGTAGATTTTTTTGTTAGGGCTTCGTGGGAGGGTAACGGGTGCAACAGCCGCCGACGTGTAAGTGAGTGTCTAGGTATATATAACTGTGTAAGTACATATCCAATCAACGGTAGCGGTAGATGCCTGCCCTGCTGTACACGAACCCATCCTCTACTGTTCCTGCCAGAGCATCCCGGAGTTCTCCTACACTGGCCCCCTGGAGCTGCTGGTGCACAGCATGGGCCAGCGCCTCGTGGTCCATTCCCCCGGCCACACCCTTGAGAGAGCGCACAATGCATGCCTTGAGCAGTTCCTGCTTCCAGTGCGAGCTCAGACCCTCCGAGTGGTGCGCGGCCTGCGTGAAGGAGGAAGTGGAGGACGTAGAAGCGGAGGAGGAAGCGGCGGAGGCGGGCCGGTGGATCGGAACACGCAGCTTCCCGTTGCGCACCTTGTGCATGTCTGGCTGGTACGCCAGGTTCAGCTGGGCCACACTGCCCCGCTTGGTCAGCAACCCTACGCTGATGAACGACTTCAGGACTGTCTGCAGCAGCTGTTTCGGGATCCCCGTCCGTGTGTGCAGGGACTCGAACGACATCTCCTGGTGCTCGTTGAACTCCTGCAGCACACACGCCTGGTACAGCGTCAGATCGAGCCGCAGTGTTGAGCCGCCGGGCAGTGCGTAGGGGGTGCTGACCTCGCAGTGCTGCAGGTGGTAGCATGGCCGCAGGACCTTCACGTCGCCGTGCTTGTCGTGGCGTGTGTAGAACTCTGTGAACACGTCCCACTGTGCCGCCAGCTCATCGGGCAGTCGCACTGCGTCGTTGTCTGTGCCCTGGAACATCGGCGGCACTTTGCTCTGCTCTAACACTACAGGGCACATGGATGCGGCATCCACAGCAGCATCCACAGCAGCATCCGCCAGGTACGCATCGTACAGAGCACACGCCTTCAGGATCTCGGTGCGGAGTGTCAGCAGTTCCTGGATCTCGCTGGAGTTCGTGTAACTCTCGTGGAACTGCCGTATGAACAGAGACTCTGCACTCGACACGTTCTGTAGCCGCCCTCCAAAACCGGGACCCTCCATGATGAACCGCCGGAACAGCGCCCGGGTGTACAGCGGCAAGAACTCGGCCCGCAGATGCAGCGTCTCGTGCAGCGACAACCACTCCTCCAGCGGTGCCGATGGCGGTGCCTGCCTGATCACATGCTCGCAGAACCGCACATACGCCTCCATCATGGCCAGTGTCCCGCCCAGCGCGGCAACGGCCTCCTCGGCAACGGCCCGGCACACCAGGTCCTCGGCGGCAAACACCCGCGCCAGCCGCGACACCTCGGTGAACAGTGCGTCTGGCGCCAGCGTCTTGAACCGCCCACGGAAGAATCCGCGCACGATCCCCGTGTACTCCTCCAGCCTGCTCCGGGACTCGTACGCCACCCTGGTGTATTCCACCCCACGCAGCGCTGAAACAGGACCACTGTGGTCCGCTGCACATGCATACACACCACACACCGCCCGCTCGTTCATCAGCAGTTCCCCCAGCAACAGCCCGTTCGCTTGCTCGCTCAGCGCCGGCGATGGCGACACCAGACACGTGATGCAGCAGTTCCGCCCCAGCAGGTCGACCACCCGCCCAATGTACAAGCCGTCCACCGGGAGCTCGGCGGCTGCCCGTTCTGCATACGCAGCCACACTCGCCAGGTAGAACTCGGCCATCGTCTGGGACACCACGGGCACGTGGTACTGCTGCAACAGGCCCATGGGCAGCACCGTGTCCGTGTCCGCATCCAAATACCCGTGCAGCTCTGGCAGCCCCATCTCTCGCAGGTCCCGCAGCACACCCTCAAGAAACACAGGGAGCAACCCGCCTAGTGTGTCTGCCAGACGTCCGGCCATCACCCGGTCCGCATACTCGGCGGCTGTGGCGTTCTTGGCACTGCCCTTGAGCATCTTCCGGTGGTTTGCCAGAGTGTACCCGACAACGGGTTCTATGCACTGCGACACCACACAGAACCGTCTGTACAACGGCACCCACTTCTCAACCAGCCCATCCTTCCCCAGTGTGTCGACACCTCTGTCGTCACTGTGCATGATTTGTTTCACATACTGGTCCACAAACTGCGTCGCCAGCAGCTCCACTTTGCCCTCGCAGTACTGCCACAACGACAGGATCACTTTGCTCTGGCCCACCAGACGTCGCTCCCCTTCTGTATCAATGTACACCTTCCTGTGTGTGAACCGACGGCAGATGTAATTGAACCGGCTTAACACTCGACGGCTCCTGTACTCTCTTACTGCATGCTGGAATGGCGCCTCTTCGCCAAACATCTCCTGGTATAGTCGCTTGAAGTACCCATCCAGTTCCACCATGAGTACACTACACTCTTCATCGCAGTCTTGGTTCATAAGCATTATGTCTTGTCCTATCTTATAAGTACTGCTCTGTATATACACATACACATACACATTTATATATACACATATATATATATTTGTATACATTCACGCCTTTTCTCTCATCCGCTTTCTCATCGCCCGCACATGGAAAATATATATATTCCATTACTATGCACACACTACAAACACATCTACTTATCATACACATAATACAACATATCATCGCATCTACGACTCTTGAACTTACGGCCAGCACGATCGCTACTACGGTACTTGAACCGGTCCCCGAGAATACTATACTGCAACGCTTCCTCCTCGTTCAACGGAACTTCAAAGTTAAATACCGTGCCCTTCTTCGGAATACACTTGACCTCATCCACTAAGTCTCCCCGCACTACAATGATGAAATTCTTTTGACTGTCCCACACCACTACACCCTCAATCCCCACCATATTCTTGTTCTTGCTCTGCCCGACTCGCACAACACACCCATTGTAATCGGCCATAGACAGACGCATCAATGCATTCGTACCGTTCATATTCAACTTACCACTATCCTGCACCGTCTCCGGAATATCCAACAACTCTTTGATGTAATGCACCCACAACTCACGGTACATCGGCAGAAACTTCTCATACCTGGGCAGTTCTTCTAACAACAATGGGTCATGCTCTTCTAAGTACACTCTCAAGGCATCCCTGGTGCATATCTCTTTCTCACTCGCTACCCGTTTCGCTCTCCCAACGGCACTCCTGCACCTGCCGATATAGTCCCGTAGTGCGTGCTTAGAGTTCTTGTTGATCCGTCTATACCCTGGGTGCACCACTTTCTCACCATGCGTAGACGCCTCAAGGGATACAGCACTGATAGTGGTCTTGCTACGTTCACGCTTCAACCTGCTCGATAACCCACCATCAGTAGGTAGCAGCAGCATCGTTTCCTGCAGTCTCTTCTCATCGATCGGCTTGTTCGCATCCTCGAAATTCTTAGTGAATAGACACTCTTTAATAAATACTTGGGATTTATCCATAGATGCAGGTATGGTATATGTGCGTGTGTGTGTGTGTCTTCTTGTATGCACTCACCCCCATCACCTCTCTACAACTATCAACCGATTATATAATTTTTTTTTTTTGCATAGACACATAATTTTTCACTTTCAACAGAAAAACACATACTACCACACATGCCACAGGCATCTCCCCTCAAACACAACAGCATATACATATATTACCACATCCCTCCCCTCCTCTAATATGTCACTGCTACGAAAACATGTTATGAGAATTGGCAAATGGCATTGCCTCAGTATACGCCACATCCATACACAAGCACCCTTCGACCTCAAGGACACAGATGACAAGTACAAAGAACTCAACAATATGTACACAGACATGTTCTCCAACTCAGAACTCACCCATGATACCAAGCACCCCCACCCCCACCCCCATACTACAACCACACAATCCCCCATAGACGAAATCAACATGGAGCTCAACGAACTATACAACGTCGCATACCCGACTCTCACCGGAGAAGAACTGCAACAGAAAACTATCGCACAAGGCAGGTTCATAATCCACAGTCTCTCACACAACCCATACTACAACCTCGCCCTAGAAGACTACATATTCAGAAACACCCCAACACACAACACACACACACATGCATCCCAACGGTTTCCCAACAACAGACTGCTCTTCTACATCAACGACAAGTGCGCAGTCATCGGCAAGAACCAAACCATATGGCAAGAAGTATACCTCCATGAACTCCAACACCGCGGCTACGAAACACTCAGAAGACTCTCCGGCGGCGGTGCAGTGGTCCACGATCTCGGTAACGTCAACTACTCCTACATCACCGCAAGGGACGAGTTCCAGACAAGCTACTTCAATAGACTATTAGTCAAATGGCTACTCCAGCATGATAAACACTTGCCAATGACTGTCACGGAGAGAAGCGATATTCTATGTGCGGGGAAGAAGTGCAGTGGCAGTGCGTTCAAGATCGCACGTGGTAAGGCATACCACCACGGCACGATGCTGATAAACTCAGAACTAGACAGGTTCCATGGTCTCCTCAAACCAAAGGAAGAACCAGGTATCACATGGGACAGCCATAGTGTCGACAGCGTACGCTCAAACATTTCCAACATCCCATTGAACTCCACCCAGGAATTCATAGATATATGCACACAAGGGTTCAAGACAGAGTTCGCAACAGGCGACAATGAAATCCCCGTGTACTACTGTGACGAGTCCACGACTATCAATAATGACATCTTGACAACAATGAACACTCTCAACGGTGAGCAGTGGAAATTCTTTAGCGGGCCGAAATTCAAACTGCACTTGGCAAAGGGGGACGTGACCATCTCAGTTGAAAAGGGCATCATTGTGGATAGTTCGCTCGGGACACTTGTCGGGACACCCTTCATAGATTTCACTAAAGACAAGGGGCTCGTTGGGTCCATCTACGAAGGCCAATTATAATCCCGCCATGCGAGCCCAAAGCCGAAACTGGCAAGTGGTTTGTCCACTACAACGGTATGATAATATTACTAGAAAATATCGAAATTGACAAAAGGATCGCATCCCACCCCCCACCTTGTATATAATATTAAGAGAAGAGCGTTGATTTCCCTAGGGATGGCCTATTCTACATTGTAACCCACTTATGCTATATAGACATGTAGAATAAAAGATATACCCTCAACAGTAATACCGGACTGATAGAACAGGTATCTGCCCACTACTTTGTCAGGCTCATTAGAAGACCACGGCATACATCAATTGTAACTCTTGGACACTCTCGTGCCACCCTCGTGCCACTCTATAGACACTAACTACTATACCTTCTTGCTCTCAATAACCCAACCACTACCCGGATCTCCACACAAAAAATATTTTCATTTTTGGGAAACAATGCAAAAATATTTACTATACCCAATTAGGAAATTATGTAAACAAGACAATGATCCATTCCATATCTTCGAAATTGATGAAATGAAGATCCAGATAATGACCAACATAAAGCAGCCAGTCCATTGAACTTTGAAACAGCACCATATCTTATACAGGCCAACGAACAACAGCTACACCAAGGGAAACCGACATCTTGGATCAAGAACAGATCGCCTCTACAATATCCAGAAGTGATTTTTTTTTTTTAGTTTTTTGAAATTTCAGCTGAGTCCTTGACAAGATAGATAAGAGCTAGTGCATTCAAGGAGATTACAGAAAGAATCGTATAATCAGAACCCATCAAAGGATACCCAATTCAATAAATGCGCAAAAGTATATTTCTTGACAATACAATCGAATTCCTAAAAGGCAGGGTATACCTAGGAGCCTATGATTTTACACCAGACGATACCGAGGAAATAGTATTCTTCACGGTGGAAGACTCGATATTCTACAATAGTTTCCATTTAGATTTTGGTCCCTTGAATATTGGTCATCTGTACAGATTTGCAGTTATTTTCCATGAAATCCTAAACAACCCGGACAATGCCACAAAGGCGGTGGTATTCTATTCATCAGCATCTACGAGACAAAGGGCTAATGCCGCATGCATGCTGTGTTGCTACATGATCTTAGTCCAAGGTTGGACACCACATCAAGTCCTTCAACCTCTGGCACAGGTGGACCCACCGTTCATGCCATTCAGGGATGCAGGCTATTCCAATGCTGATTTTGAACTCACCATCCAGGATGTTGCATATGGTGTTTGGAGAGCTAAGGAAAAGGGCCTGATCGATTTGCATGCATTTAATTTGGAAGTCTACGAGAAATACGAGCACGTCGAAAACGGTGATTTCAACGTTCTAACACCAGACTTCATTGCATTTGCATCACCACAGGAAGATATGAGGTCAAACAGCATCAACCTGAAATCTAAGTCACACCTGAACCAACCATTTAGAAGTGTATTGAATTTCTTTTCTGAAAATGACGTTCAATTAGTCGTAAGACTAAACTCGCATCTGTACAATAAGCATCATTTCGAAGACGCCGGAATTAAACACATTGACATGATCTTTGAGGATGGTTCATGTCCAGACATGTCAATTGTCAAAAACTTCGTCGGGGCCGCGGAGACTATCATTAAGAGAGGTGGGAAGATTGCGGTTCATTGTAAAGCAGGATTAGGCAGAACTGGGTGTCTGATAGGGGCTCATCTCATCTACACGTATGGTTTCACAGCAAATGAATGCATCGGTTTCTTAAGATTCATTAGACCAGGTATGGTAGTCGGCCCACAACAGCATTGGTTGTATCTACACCAGCATGATTTCAGAGAATGGAGATA
Organism: Jamesozyma rosinii; assembly: GCA_003708425.3. NCBI lineage: Eukaryota > Fungi > Ascomycota > Saccharomycetes > Saccharomycetales > Saccharomycetaceae > Jamesozyma > Jamesozyma rosinii. Next base: position 289,092 of record PPOD03000266.1, read on the forward strand.
CACAGCAAAAGTATCACTCGAACCAAGTGAACTTATTGGTGGATTGTATCCACTAATAGGGTTGGACGAATACAAATTACAAAAGAAAAAGCAGAGAGACAATAAAAAGGACATTGATTTAGAAGAACACCTCAGAGAATTAAATATGACCCCTCAAAGCTCTAGCAAGAGTAAAGGTAGAAGTACCAATAACGATAATGGAGTTGGGTTTCAAATAAAGGGTGTTCCACAAAACTCTCCGGGCCAACCAAGAAAGGGACAGAACGGCACAAATACAATTGAACCTATACACGAACACTCTGAAACGGATAAGCAGATGGATATCAAGAGTGGGTCGAGAAATTCAAATATTTCAATAGACAATAACTCTGATGACGAGACAATGTCAAGCGCAGGTCACCAATTGAATAGACCACCAAAGACATCATCTAAAAAGTCCAACACTGTCGTTGACGACACCGTATTAAGACAATTGATGCCTAAAAACAGGCGCATTACATCTGGCAGAATAGCATCAGGTTCAGCAGGCGGTATCAGAAAAATGAGTGGAACCATGAAAAAATAGGATATTAAGTTCAATCTATTCTCTTATGGAATGTCAGAATATTTATGGTTAATGCTCCCTGTATAAATGTTATCTAAAATTATATACACCACATTGAAATAAATGTAGCCGTTGTAGCATATTTTTACTTTTTATACTTGACGGTCTGTGTAGTGCGCATGTGACTTTGATAGAAAATGCATTAGATCCTGGATCAGACATAAGACGTCTGGAGACACCTGCATAATCTTTAAATATTCAAGATATTTAACTCTTTATTGTTAAATGCATATAGGAATGAGAGAATCGCGTGACATAAACATGGCCGATAATAGAGATATGGTTCAACCACTTTGGATATTATCCAATTTGGCTAATAATACCAATGTGTATGTACCACGTAATGCCCATTAGATACATTACAATACATTTTTGTATTGTTTTGAAGTTCTAATGTACCTCACGTGATAGAGAAAGATGAATAGTGTTACCCTTTATGTTTTGTATCCAAGCTCAAGACAATATAACCTTATTACAAAACTTGTAATAGTTACGACATGGTAACAACCATGAATACGCGTAACTATCAACAACAAAGAAGATATACTCCCTTTTTACTTTTAGTTTGACTAACACTTATTTAATCTTATTAAATAATTACTCTAACATAACTACCAACAATTACGGAACGTAATCCTGTTGAAGAATTAGACGCAAGAGCTTTCTAATACGCACTGTTAATTATAGTAACATCGAACAAGACCTAAATCCGGACTCAAATCAATACAAAAATATATTTTTGTCAAGCATACACATTTGTCAAATAATTAAATTGTAAAGAACTACTATCAAAATGTCAAACGATCAAATTGACAAACTTACTCAACTAATCGTTGAATTAAACAACAATGTTGAAACCTTTAAAAAGGACACTCTAGAAAACAACCTTGAGATAAGAAACACCATTGTTGACTTAACCCAAAGAGTTGAAACCATTGCTCAAAAGGAAAGTGAGCATGACGTTACCTTAGCCGGTACTGTTTCTGGAGTCGGAAAGATAGAAACTGAATTAACCCAGCAACACGTCGAATTAGAAAAGACTGCAATGCTAGAAAAAGAAATCGAGCAAAACAAATCTGACATTCAAGATGCGACTAAGACTCTAAAGTCTGATGAAAACATGATCGAGACAGAACAGAAGCAAATTCTACAAGCCCATATTTCTCTCGAACATATGCAATCGACTATTAATTCCTTGAATGCAAAGAATGAAGCAACGGCAGCTGACTTAAACAACAAGTTTGAACACGCGACTGAAAACTTGAATGCCAAAGTAGATGCTAA
>PPOD03000267.1:486-29988 GCA_003708425.3 Jamesozyma rosinii
GATACAAAACATAAAAGGTAATACTATTCATCTTTCTCTATCACGTGAGGTACATTAGAACGTCAGAACAATACAAGGGTCGGCTGTCCCGCTGCAGCTCCGTTTTCTGCGGTTCCCAGGAACATGGGCGGGTTTATTTTAGGGCTGCACGCACAGACCAATTATAGCCCTTTCTTTGCAGCTCCGTTTCCCTCGAACAAGCTTGTCAGATTTGTCAACAGCACAGAACACCGTATATAAGGAGGACCCGGCTAACGTGTTCCCTCGGACCTCTCTTGCTTGTTGTCTGCGCTTCCTTACTGCACATTGTATCTTGTAACACTTCTTGCTCTGTATATAATACATACACATATCAATACGGTATATTGTACACACCACGACACGCCACGAGAAGGAAACTAATAGCATAATGACCAACCCGCATTCCGAAAGAACCTTTATTGCCATCAAACCAGACGGTGTCCAAAGAGGCCTGATCGCAAAGGTTATCGCTCGTTTCGAATCAAGAGGATACAAGCTAGTCGGCATGAAACTAGTCCATGCCACCTCTGCTCTGCTATCCCAGCACTACGCCGAACACGTCGAGAAGCCTTTCTACCCAAACATGGAGAAGTTCATGATGTCCGGCCCAATCGTCGCAATGGTCTGGGAAGGTACAGACGTCGTCAAGCAAGGCAGAGCTATGCTAGGTGCCACCAACCCATTGAACAGTGCCCAAGGCACAATCAGAGGCGACTTTGGTATTGACATGGGTAGAAACGTTTGCCATGGTAGTGACTCCGTCGACTCCGCCAACCGTGAAATCGGTCTATGGTTCGAAGCCAACGAGTTGATCAGCTGGGATTCTTGTTTCGCCACCTGGATTTACGAATAGATAGCCTGGTGCTATCCCCATAATGATTAACACAATTATTGCCCGCTTATTGGTGCGTATATATCTCTTATCCTAGTTGTATAGTCCTTAAGTAGCAAATAAACGTTTTCAGCATATACATGAAGGGAAATGAAACAACACAACACCGTATAATAGTTTAGGTACCATTAAGAAAAAGGAACGGCTGAAACAGAGCGCAAGTAATGATGATCTCCAATGCAATAATATGGATGTGTATCCCTAAAAAGTCAAACAACCAGCTACCCACATGCATAGGTCATATTGTGGTAGAGCTTTGTATTGCTGCTGTCTTGTATATAATGTGTAGACTTGTTCAATATTCTCATTCCATGGTACTGCCCTCTGGATCATGTATTAATATGATCACAACAACAGCAACAATAAAAATAACAGCAGCATGGTCTCACTCTTCAAATTCTTTAACACACATGCAGTATCACAACTACACTTCAGCGGGAATACGCTAAAGACCCAGAGGGTGGCGTTAGTCCTGGGATTCATCTCGATTCTGGGAATAGAGGCAGGATACCAAGCATACAGGAATAACGATGAGCATAGTGCCATTAAGGAAATTTACAAGAAGGAAAGGAACTTGTGAACACTAGGTTCGTATATGTATATGTATATATTTATTTATACATCCCTGCTAGTTAACGAAATAACATACAGTTTTTAATAAAATGTACAGCATTATGCATGACATCGCTTAGTTGTCCTTTTTGGCAGCCTTGTGCTCGTCATCAGTGGAGGATGGTTTGTTCTTCTCGTCAAAGAACGATTCAAGGTTTTTGATCTGTGTTTCCAACCCTTCTAGGTCCTTGTCCTTTGCACTCAACTCCTTCTCTAACTTGGCAATTTCCTCATTCTTTGCCTCAGTCTTATCGCCAGTATTCTTTTGCTTGTCGATCAAATTTTGGTACTTGATCAATCTTCTAACTACGCTCATCACAGTTACGATGCCTACCATAAAGTATAAGATGAACCCTGATATGTAAACATTTCTTTGATTGTATGCTCTAGATGCCAAAGCCTGGGTAGGGGTGACCATACCCGAGTCCATCATGCCGCCACGTCTGCTGTCCATGCTGCTGTCGTCGTCAGAATTGTAACTATGCTTGTGGTGGTATAATGAGACATCAATTCTTGCACGCTTCCATGAGTCAGCAAATAGTAGTCCAATAATAATGGTTAGAATGACAGTGACAGTTCTAACGGTCTGGCTCTTGGATAGGTTCTGGTACGCCTGATATAACACCTTCCTTATTCTAGTTGGTAAGGGAAGCACCAGGACGAAAAGGATCGCCATTTCAACTGTGAGTAGGACAAATAGTAATGTAAAGTAGAGACTCATTGTGTCGTTGGTTTGAGATTCTAGTATTTATATAGCTCTGTGTGAAGCTGTAAGTCAACGAAAGTGCACACATTTAAATCAAAGTAGAGCAGGTGGGATTTCTATAGCCTCTTACTTTTTTTAAGGAAGAACCGATTCGGGAGGGTAAGCAGGATTTTCAACTTCTGAGGGAAAAATCAATATCCGATAATCATGGCCAATCCAGTTGCTCGTTACACAGAAGAGATGGTCTGATCAATTAAGAGGGATCTACGTCTCGAACAGTTGAAAAATAGAGTGAAATACATCAGACATCATATTCTATACAGAACGATTAATAGCATATAATTAACAAATCTTTATTAGTATAGCACTTCACAATACTCAAATACACGGACCTATACAATCGAACAAACTATTCTAAATCCGTTAGCCCATACTCCAGCAAATATAGAAAGTGAATTCTAGTTATTATTATTATTATCATTCACAACCATTCATGCTCAATTAGACTAGTGCAATTTAACCATATAGATAGAATTTTTTAATGCCCGACTCTGCACCTGATCAGCAGGATAAAGTCCCTCTATTAGGGCATCCCAAGAAGCGTTCAAATAAGAGGTGCAGCCATCCCTCCAATAGGAATCAATCAAATTTCAATGCTGCGCAAAGGACGGACTTCGATAATGCAGACTCCTGGGGCATATTACATGAATCAGATACAGACTATGATTTAGAACGAGGGGACCATGCGATTAATAACGCATTCATAGATCACAGACCATCATTAATTACCAGCAGTGGCTACCTCTCCCCAAAGCCATTACAAAAGAAGAAAAATAAGAACAAAGGAAAGCCAAATACGACGACAAAAAAGGTGAAGCCAAAACTAGATACAAACGATGTTGTCATCGATGTGGATGCGTTGTTAGAGCATGTAAATAAAAATGCAAGGGCAGATACTAAGAAAAGGCAACAAAAATTAAGAAGTGATATCGATATGGACTATAATAAAGGTAGGCACGGCAGAGAAAATGACGAAGATGGCAACGATGAGGGAGAAGAAGCTGAAGATGGAAGTTATGATAATGGCACAGAAAGTGATGACGAAAGTGGGTACAACTCCAGGCCTTCGTCAAGAGGCTCGTCATCGAACTCCTCTTTAGATGATGTCTGTCTAGTATTGGACGATGATCACACCACAGAATCAAAGGTTTGGCCAGACGTTAAAGTGTTGGAAGAGTTTTCTGCAGAAGAAACTGCAAGGCTAAGAAAACAAGCTATTGAAGATGCGCAAGCATTTCATTATCAATATGATACTGAAGATGATGATATATTCAATATTGGTAATGGCCATAATGGGCAAGAGGACAATGGTACGCGTGCGAATGTTGCAGATAGCAATGCTATTTTTTTCTCGAAACCTATGGTGACAAATATAGATGTTCCTGAGCTAGGTAATAAGCAAGTAAATGAAGCAGAGCAAGTAAATACAGGAAGACTAAGACCCAAAAAGATTTCACCTTGGCATCTAACTCAGCGTCAGTCGATAATTCAACCACAATCCCCTCCAAATATAAAGAATGCAAAGACTAATATTGAGGAGGATAAGATGCGTGGTAATTTCCTTGTCGGAAGAAATATCCAATACCCACCACATATCATATCAAATAATCCTGAACATTTTAGATTTGCATATTTCAGGGTTGATTTAGAATCAACAGTGCATTCGCCAACAATTTCAGGGTTACTACAGCCAGAACAAAAGTTTGAAGATCTCTTCGTTAGTTCAGTTTACTCACAGAAGAATAACAACAATACCAGCACTAACGCTAGTGCCAACTCAACTACTAATAATGTAGGGCGCTCGGTAAGTAATGAGAATACCAATCGGATCCCAAGCAGTACAGTTGTTCAAGATAGGGAACATCAACAACTAGCAGAACCCCAAACACATACACATGCCCATGCTCATGCGCATGCACATCAACAGCAGCAGCAATTGCAACCTCAACACACTCAACCGGCTAGTACCACTCAACACCAGGCAGGGCTACCTCGTGTTCCTTCGGCAGTCAGATTTCAATCACTTTCACCAATGGGAACCATGACAGGTGTGCCAAACAATACTAATCTTCATTCTGTCCAATCCATCCTATCTAACCATACAGGAGGCATGATGCCACAGGCTTCAGCACAACACCAACCGATGGGGATGGGGATGGGGATGCCTGCAACAACACCACAATTACAACCTACCTCATTGTATAAGAATATGTCATCTGGCTCAGCAACAGTTGAGGATGAGGTATCACCATTCTGGCTAGATGTCAGTAATCCAACAGAAGAAGAGATGAAAGTTATTTCAAAGGCTTTTGGGATCCATCCTTTGACCACCGAGGATATCTTTTTGGGTGAAGTTCGTGAAAAGGTTGAATTGTTTAAGGATTATTATTTAATCTGTTTTAGAAGTTTCGATGTTGTTGCTGAAAGACATATCAGAAAAAAGAAAGAAAAGAACAGTGTCTTTGATTCAAGTATTAATACCGTATCCAGTACGAACTTGAACATGTCAGAGAGTAATAAAGGATTCCTTGGACGGTTGAGAGACTTTGTGCTCAGAAAGAAACGTAATGGAGACGATGGAAATAGTGAGAGAGCTAGACTATTGAGACGGAGATCATCTGTTTTGTCGTATAGTGGTGGAAGTGTGCATAATAACGGCAGTATTAAAAGTAATTCTACTCGAAATCATAGAAGCTCCATAATCAAAAGAAGGGAAGAAAGGGAGAAGTATAAAAGAAAATCAGGTGATAGGCATAAACCAAGAGCCGGAGAATTGGAGCCATTAAATGTGTATATTATTGTGTTTCGAACTGGTGTCTTGACGTTTCATTTCGCTCCTACACCGCATCCTATTAATGTCAGAAGAAGAACTAGATTGCTGAAAGACTATTTATATGTATCGGCCGATTGGATTGCGTATGCATTGATTGATGATATTACAGATGCTTTCGGTCCTATGATTGAATTGATTGAGGACGAAGTGTACGATATTGAAGATGCTATTTTAAAGATGAATCATAGTAGCTCTGATTCTGACTCTAGTTCATCATCGGATTCGTCATCGGATTCAGACTCATCGGATGATTCTGAGTTTTACCATAATGGCGGGTATCAAAGTCGCCAGCAGGCTAGACGTCGGTCTAGTGGCAATGAAAACACAATATTATTGAATCCAAGAAAATCAATGAAAAGGGATCATTCTGCGTCTAAAGTTTCTCTGAATAAGTCTATTGGAGTTATCAATATTCCACATTCCCAAAACCAAGCTCCTTCGTTAATATCTAGAAGAAGGTCCACTATATCAAACCTAATGTCGAGCAGTGCTGCTAGTGGAACAATTACCAATTCTTCCTCTATGTCTTCGCGTACTAGATCGTTTTCGTCGAGATCATCTTCATCCATATCTACACTGAACACCAACATTATTGGTTGGAAGAAGAAAGGGGATATGTTGCGTCGGATTGGTGATTGTCGTAAGCGTGTTATGTCGATCCTGCGGTTGTTGGGAGCGAAAGCAGATGTTATCAAGGGGTTCGCCAAGAGGTACAATGGCCCTTGGGAAACGATGCCGCAGGCAGAAATTGGGATGTACTTGGACGATATTCAGGATCATATTATCACTATGGTTTCTTCATTAAACCACTTTGAGAAGTTGCTGAGTCGTTCGCATTCGAATTATCTGGCGCAGATCAATATTGATATGACTAAGGTCAACAATGATATGAACGATGTCTTGGGTAAGATTACTATTCTGGGTACAATTGTGTTGCCAATGAATATCATTACTGGGCTGTGGGGGATGAACGTGTTAGTGCCGGGCCAGAAGGATGCAGACTCGTTGACATGGTTTATCAGTATTGTCACTTGTATGCTATCGATGGCGTACATTGCGTATATGTACACGAAGAGGCGGTTTGGGATGTAAGGAAGTGATGAGTGAGTGAACATCTTTATTGGTGATGTTTCCTTGTTCTTTTTAACGTATATATGCTTAGATATGCATGTTTATATGTATGTATAATTAATTATAAACTAGTGTTTTATTCTATTGTTTAAGTCATATTGGTTTTGTCTATGATGTTTTTCTTGTTGACGTTGTTATCGATGTCTTTGTTTGTTTCTGAGTCAAGTTCGACATCTGCGTTGGCCTTGGCCTTGGCGTTAGCCTTTGGGGGCGTGTTAGCATTTACGGTTTCCTCATCGTCAGCTGCCTTTGGAGGAGTGTTGGCGTTGACCTTAGTCTTAGGCTTTGTCTTTGCCTTTGTGTCTTTGTTTGCCTTCGTGTCGGCATTTGCGTTTGGTGGAGTGTTTGCGTTTACCTTTTGGGAGTCATTTTGGGAGCCCTTTGCAGCTGCAGCTGCAGCCTCTGTGTCTGTTTCTGTGTCTAGATCAGCATTTTGTTTTGTGCTTGGTTTTGTCTTTGGCTTTGCCTTTGCATTCACGTTACCCTTTGGCTTGATAGGGTCTACTGGTGGGGCGTCCTTGTCTGCGTTGTTATGCTTTGCTGGAGCTGGGGCTGGGCTGTTGTTGTTATTTGGTTTAATGTCGTTTTCCAAGTTTTTCACTTCTTGTTGCTTGGCCACCTCGTTGTTGAACTTGTCCTTTGATATTTTGTTGATCTCATTGCCGTTTGAGTCGACTACGATTTCGTTGTTGTTGTTGTTTGTGTCTGTTGATGGGGCAGGATGATCCAATTCGTACTCTGGTATCTTGTTCAGATCTGAGTAACCTATTCTGAACAGTAGGAATATGCCCAGTAGGAGGCCGAAGTAGATGAAAATCTTCTTCATTGGAGTGGTCAAGAAGGAATTGTTTCTTGGGTTGAAGTTGCCATTCCTTGATTTCTTGTAGCGGGGCAGTAAATCCTTCGATCTCTTAATACCTCCCTGCATTTCTTGTCTGTGAGTGTGCGTGTGCGTGTGCGTGTGCGTAAGGGTATATGTATATGTCTTGTGTGTGTTTTCCTGTTGTATAGAGGTAGTGTGCACAATGTCGAGATGCAGCCTGCAAAATATTTTTTTTTCTTTGTTGCTTATGTAACAACAAACAAAACTCAATATATTTCTGTATTTTTCGCCCTGCAGCTGGGAAAATTGAATCGCATCGTGTCAAGAATTTAAAGATTCCAGAAACAAAAGACGAAAGACGAATCCGTCACGTGCACAAACAAAAACAGAAATATAGAGTAAATGTCACTAATGACGGAATGTCACTTTGAACGTGCTGTGTGCGGTGTGCGCTATTCATTGTGCATGTGCAGGGTAAGTTCCGGTCAACCCCTTTTACCAAGCCCTCTTTGTCTGCATGAGCACCGCAAAGTATAATTCTGGATTGGGAAATGTGCAGCATTGAACCATTTATGGTTTTTGGTTTTCTGGAATCTAGAAATGGAAGTGGGGTGTCCCGTGCAGCTAAGCCGCACAGAAAGTGACGTGGACCTGCTGTGCACCCACGCCCCCACTGTCTGCATGGCCCGTGCACCCCCGGGCGGGCCTCGGGATTCTTGCTCTCGAAAGCGGCAACTGGATCCGAAAAAAGCAAAAAAGGGGAATGCTCTGCTACCCTAACGGTAGTAACTACGAGACACTTCTCTGGCGTTTTGCCGTGTTTTGAGATTGCGTATGCATTCTGAAGGGGAATTCCCTGCGACACCTTCTGTGCATATTGCAACTGCGTGTACAATGCAGCACCAGAGTGCGGGTTTGTCGTGTCAACTGCATACGTTGCACATACGTCCCAATCTGCGGTGCGGTGCAGTGCGGAACTAACCCTCCCATCCGTGCGGCTTGCTCTGTGTGTGTTGTATTTTTGCAGTCCTCCGTCCAGTTTTTGTAGATCAGTCATGGATTGCTTTTGTCCGCTGTTGGTGTCTCTTTCTCTGTCTCTCTCTCTGTCTCGTTTCGTTTGCGGTGCGGCCACCGTCGCCTTCTGGTCACACACTCCACACACAACCCCCCGCACCACCCGCACCAGCACCAACACCATAGCAGAAACAGAAACAGAAACAGAAACAGAAGCGTAAATGCACATGCACACTTATTTCCACGGCCGCTACAGGACCGAGCAGATTATGCCATGTTCAGAGCGGGACCGCCTGCAGCCCGTTCTGGGGCCTCGCACTTCTACGGCCCGCCCGCCCTATACGGACTTGCGTGGCCCTCGAGACAAACTACTCGCTGTGCTCTCGACTGCGAAACTTCCCACTGCAGGAAAACCTAGTCTTGCCACATTATTTAATCGCCAGATTTCTGTTATTTCGGGTTTTCTTTTGCTTACCGTATACGATAATACTGCATATATATAAAAGAAATTTTCTGTGGTCCTTTTCTGGAAGTACCATATATCTCTTACCTGTGCAATCATTGTTGCAACACTTGGACACAAGTCAAACAACACACACACACACACACACACATATATATAGTTGTTTTTTTCTATTCTGGTATCTGGTGTATTTGATTGCTTTCATCTCTCACCCGCCTCTATTTCTTTACCCTATTTGAAATATACAGCAGCAGCAACAGCAATAACGACTACGATTACGATTACGATTACGATTACGATAACGATTACATTAGCATTCACGGTAGCATCCACGGCAGCAACAATAATATGACCTCCATAACAACAGACCAGGGCTTCTCCACAGAGTTCAAGTACTCGAACTACTCGCACGACTCGCAGATCAACATGCTCGACTCAAGCACAACTCCAATAGACTCAGATATTATTATCGCACACGCTAATAACAGCAACCACTCAACTGGCGCCTCGGCAAGCATGATCCCAAATATCCCAGATAATACCGCCACTACTACAGCTAGTGACGAGGACTACGATATCACAGACAGGTTCAACTTGAACACACACTCAAACGTGACTAACTCGATCTCATCCTCCACTACAAAGCTAAACACAGCAAACAACAGTTTTGTAGACTTGCAGAGACTGAACTTCGAGAACAGCACAAACACAAACACAACAGCAAACACCGCAAGCAACGTCGAACCTATAATAACTACACCAACAGCAATGAACGACCTCCTGGATATACTCTACCAAGAAGAAGAAAAGAAAAAGAATGTATACAAGGCAAACCCTTCGCTCCCAACAGGAAACACGTACATGGACATCAAGTCATACAACAACAACCTGAAAAGCATGCTCGATAATCTCATCTCTGATGACAATGTCGCACACGACACCAATGGTAACACAAATAACATGATAGATAGAAGACCCAGCGAAGTATTGGGAAATAACCTGTTCCCACAGGCTTCCAACGCAAGAACCTCCATCTCACACGCAGTAGATTTCTGGAACCTGTCAAATGACAGACCAGCCGGCAACAACAACAACAATAACACCAGTGGAAATAACAACAACAACAACAACAACAACAACAACAGTGGAAACAACGCAATCAGCAACAACAGCAATAACAATAACAGCAATACAACTCTCAAGACCCTCAAGAGCTCGCCAATATCGTTGTCCGATGAGGAATTCAACCTCGACAACGAGCTCACACAAGTGCTGAACGACTACAACATGAACTTCACAACGTCAAACCAGAGAAAACTATCAGAACCAGCTGCATTACAAACGGCCAACCCTAACAACAGTTTCGGCCTGATTGCTTCCCCAAAACAAAACAAGACCCTCCAACAGAATACGCTCACCAGCTCGCCAACTTCGCTGACCTCAAACCTCGCAAAGATAAGGCCCAAGAAGAGAAGCTCCGCTCCAATGATATCGGACCTGCGGTCAAACGATATATTCTTCAACCTATATAACCAATTCGAGCCTGCTAACTACTTGGGCGACAACCACTCTCAAAAGAAATCATCAATTGATGGTATCAGCCAACACCAACAGCAGGTCCTGTCAGAAAACGAAGATGACCCCTTGAATGACCTGATATCAACTGCAACTACCACCGCAGCCTCGATTTCAGCAATTCAGTCCCCAAAGAAGAAGTTCATAAAGCCATCGATGATCCTACAAGACAACTCCTCCTTCTCATCGAAGCTGTCCATCTCCAACAACGGTCTGAACTCGAGAAAGTCTGAAAAGACATTCCCAACAATCGATATCCAGCCATATCACCACCCTACAAAAATTATAAAGAGAAAATCAATCTCCACTTTAAATGCACACAACGCAAACAACAGCAAGCTCGAGTCCTCATTGAACAACATCAGAAGAAAGTCAGCTATCGGAATAACGACCAATGCGTACCTCTCGTCTGCCGCAACAATCTCGACCCTGAGCTCCTCCCCAACTTCAGAGGACAAGGACGCTTCCCTCGATGATAAAAACTCCACCAAGCCATTCCAATGCAAGGAATGTGAAAAGGCGTTTAGAAGAAGTGAACACCTAAAGAGACACGTCAGGTCGGTCCATTCTACAGAAAGACCGTTCCCTTGTATGCTCTGTGAAAAGAAGTTTAGTAGAAGTGATAACCTATCGCAACATTTAAAGACACATAAGAAACATGGCGACTTTTAGTCAAAAAAAAATAAGAAAAACATTTCTATATTATTATACAGGTATACTCTATATAGATGTCAATATTTCAATATCATACTCAGTCACGATATATTAATGGTTTTAGAATATCAGTCTTCTGTTATACGCATTGTTTGACTTCGGGTTTCTATGGTAATCGCCAAGATTTTTTTGTTCTTAGTGCCTCTTCGTTGCTCCCGAAAAAACAATGCAGAACAAAACAAAGCAAAAGAAAGCAGCCAATCTATAAGGCAGGCAGCTGCACAAGCACAATTATAATCATATACCTGCATAGTCAACTTCAAAAGTTGAACCCGCACAAACTATACCTAGTGTCGCAATGGAGCAGCTCAGGATCCCCTCGCTGTTGCCCAACTCGCCGTTGCAGGCATCAAAGCTGTCTCTAGCAGGGATGGACGATGATGCAAACATCCCAAGAGTATACCAGACTTTAGTAGAGACTACCCTTTCATTGACAATCACATCTACAATTCAACATCTGTTGCAATCATCGAATAATCTAAAATCGCTGTACAAGATCGGCGCACTGATTGGGTCTGGCCAGTACGGTAAAGTCTACCGAAGCACAAGAACAGCAGGCAGCAATGATATTGTAGCGGTTAAACGAATAAATAAAATGAGACCAAGACATGCAATGAACCAAATAATGAGGCAGATTAAGCTGATACGACAGGATGATGCCAACCAGCGTGGGCCGACAATGGATGAAGTCTCGATGCTGCTGAACGTCAATCGGTGCAAATGGGAAATCTTCCTACTAGACCATATACGACAGGCCAATTCTCCGTACATTATACGGATATTAGAATGTTTCGATGAGTCGAACAGTTTTGATATCTGGATATCCTTGGAATGGTGTGATTTGGGTGAGTTGGTATGGAAACGAAACAGCGTCGACGAGGTGGTTTCACCGCAGTGGGATATTTTAATGGCCCCAAATGATAAATACGACATGCTCATGTTTGTGGAAAAAGTCACATATGACCTGTCCATGGGTTTAAAATTTCTAAAGAGTGTGGGCTGCATACATAGAGATATCAAACCGTCAAATATATTGGTTGATGGAAGACAAAAGATTTTAAAAATTTCAGATTTTGGCTGTAGTGTTCTAGTACCGCAAGTATTGCCATTCATGTACGACCCACAATTGAAACAGAGACAAGAGACTATTATTAACGATTGTTTTAGGAATGAATTAAATAAGATAGTAGGAACACCAGCTTTCATCCCGCCCGAATTGTGTAATTTCAACTCATTAAACCAGAAGGAATATGTTCCCAATAATATAAATGACGGTTTTAAATTAGATATCTGGTCACTAGGTGTATCACTGTATTGCATTCTATATAACGATATACCGTTTTCAGGTGAAAATGAGTTCGATACATACGAGAAGATCAATAACGTATCGTTACTAAACGAGCAGGGGGATCATTGGTTGAGTAAGTTGATAATAACGCAGCTATTAGAAAAGGATCCAGATAGAAGAATTGATATCGAAGATCTTTTCGAAATTGTTAATGAAAAGACAGAAGGTAAGTATTCACTAGAAAACATGAATGGATCAAAGAAAAATAAATCTTTCAAGAGCCTTTGGAGTAAAATGTTCAAACGAAACAAGCATAAAAAGAAGAGGGAAACAGTTCTACCTTATGAGCTCAGTGATAATGGCATTACTCAGAACGTCAATATCCATTCGTTTTCCTCATCCTCTACACAATCATCGTTTGAAGAGCCTGTTAATATTACAAACTTTTTTGACTCAGAACTAAACAATCATGAGCATACTAATGGACATATTAATGGTGAAATAGAACAGGACCAAAATAATAACATAGATATACAATCGGCGGTGTCTTCGCTATTGGCTACTCCGAACAATCAATCAATGATAACTGATGTCGAGCATCCACCAACTAATAATCATCGGATAAACACAACTAGCCTACGACAATCCAACAACATAGGCAACTTTAAACTATTTTTACAACCTCGTGAAGGCACTGGGTCTAGTGACACAATGGATGAGATAAAGCAATATCTGAATTATAGCACAAATAAATGAAGGTTAATAAACGAAGAAAATACTCAATTCAAAACAAAAAAATACACTTTATAAATTCATTTGATTATAATATTACATCCTACACATATATATGCATAGAACAAAAAATGATATACAATTATCATATTTCTTCCTTAGAAATCTATATTCCATATACAAGCTGGTCCTGACATGTCATAGGTTTCTCTTGTTATGTAAAAGACGTCTCTTGAATGAGTGAAAATTTGCTTGGAAACAATTTGTCCACCAAGGAATGGTATTTCAGAGTAGCCGTTCTTCTTCCACTCTGGGAAATACTCAGGATATTTGGCTAATCTAATTAGAGTAGGAGCTTGTTGGTATTCGATGGTTTGTACTATTGAGTTCCCACTAGCAGAGCCACTTAAAAACTTGTTCTTCTTTTTGTAATTAGGTAGTGCATCCATGACATCTTGCTCTCTCTTTAGTCTTTCATCTTCTGGCTCACTAATCAGGTGGTCTTTTATCAATTGGTTTAATAGGCTCTCTTTAAAGCCACGGATCGATGAAGTGCCACCAATAACAACTATGTTTTCCCAAATATTCCTTAATTTGTTAACATCCTCGATTTGGCTTAGCACCATACCAACTCTCTTTGATATTTTCTCAATTAGGTCATTGCAACCTTTAAATCGTTGCTTTCCAACTTTAATATTGTTTCCTTCTCCATCCCAAAAGTAGTTATAGTCCAATTCAGAGTTTGGGATATCCTTTTGGTTGTCCTTCTTTTTACGTTCTCTTTCTTCAAGAATTTCTCTTGTGTCACGACCCGACGTGATAATATCAGCGACATTGATCATATCATCATCCTCGTTTTCATTGCTGGAAATTCCATTTTCCAAGTCAAATTTATTTTTCTTAGCCATAGCATCGTCACTCAACACTTCGAATATATTGGATCTTTTTAATATCTCGATCTGTTCCCAGGTGAAATTGGACAGTCCGTTCGATTTCAAGTATTTGTTGATTGAATCTCCACCTGTTTTAATCGTTGACGAGAGGTAGTTCATGGGGGTGAAATCGACAATTGGGACAATATCAGTGTGATCTGTACCGATATCTATCACACATGCATTCTGCAACGAGATCATCGAATATGAGGTTGCTAATGAGATGGGTAGCAGCATGGCACTATTTATTCTCAATTCTTCGAAAATGAATTGGGTTATTGTTTCCTGCTGCTGTTGTGACCATGTATGATGTGTTAATAGTAGCAACGGGATGTTTGAAAGTTCTGCCTCAAATGCAAGAGGGTTTTCCGAGGCTTTCTGGGAGAGCACAGATGCATATATCAACTTCAAGTACTGTAGAAAGGCTTCTAAGTCTACAATAGATCCATTGTTGATTGGGTTGATCTTTGTTATATTTGTATTTTTGTCTGTGGATTCAGTTTTATTCTCTCCTTCTCCTTCTCCTTCTTCCAATGTTGAGTAATAATCATTTGTCACAGTGTCCTTATATATACATGTTGGGATCTTAAAGTCAGGTATAGTAAATGTTTCTTCATTTAGACCGAGCTGGACAAGCGTGTCCTGAGACTTGGGATATATAATAAGTATACTTTCCGATCTGAATGGGGCCATGGTGCAAAATAATGGGTGTGTGGCTTGTTCTGTAGACTGCTATTGTTCTTGACGCCAGTGATGTTCCAGACCTGCCTCACCGGTTATTTATTTATTTGTTTCGAATATTGCAAAAACTACAGAGTGGAAAATGTTCCAGCGCGCCGTTGGAGGTGATGCTCTGTGTGTGCGGGTAATTATCCAAGACACGAAAAGATCGCGGTTCTGTTTTGTTTATAAATAATGGAGATGAAGAGGGAAGTTGTAGTGGTTGCTGAGTGTTGTTGGAAAGGGATGTTGGGAAAGAGCGTCAATAACACGGTAGAATGCAGAGTCAACAATGGTTAGAGTCTGCTATAGACACGTCCGGGTCGGTGTTGAATGGCCAGTTGCCAAGAACACTTTCGATATCAAATAAACTCAACGAAGAGCAGGAGCTTATCAATGAAAGAGCGGCATCTCTTCTGGAAAGAACACGACAGAGAAGGAACCTGTTGGGAAATGCCCCTGAGAATAGAAGGCGTTATGAACCCGTGGTACCGGATGTCGATGTTTCGGGCGGAATAGGTGATGTGGGTGACTATGATTATGTCGAACCAGATCAAGACACATATAATGATATAGGTAACGGTTTTGATTACCAAGAAGTAGAACCTTTACAATATGACAATGGTCAATCTAGAAATGCTAGCCCATCACGTAAGATATCAAAAAAGGACCATAGAAGACAGAAGAAGGTGAGCAAAAAAATATTGAAAAAGTTGAGAGAGAATGAATCACGTAAAAACGAATTTAAAAAATACAACAAGCCAAGCAACCTAGCCCTATATGAGATTAAGAAGTACCAAAAATCCACTGACCTTTTAATTTCAAAAATACCGTTTACAAGACTAGTCAAAGAAGTCACAGACTCGTTCACATTTGAAAATGAAAATCTGCACTGGAATTCCATGGCTATCTTAGCATTGCAAGAAGCAAGCGAGGCATATCTAGTGGGCTTAATTGAGCATGGGAATTTATTGGCAATCCATGCAAAACGAGTAACCTTGATGAAAAAGGACATCCAATTGGCAAGGAGGATTAGAGGTCAGTTTATCTAGAAAAGGTCAAGTTTCAATACATAAACAGAGAGACTTGATTCGGTCGAACCTTTAAACGAGAAGGGGTATTCAGATTGCCCGCGGCATCTACTTATGCTACCAGAATGCAAATGATAGTGACTGAGAATTTGTTATACTACAATAATGCAAAATAAAGGAAGAGAATCTGCCTCTTAAGATTCCTAAGGGAAAATCCATACAGGATGGGGAAATTATCAGCATGATGTAATGATTTGAAAATGAACACGCATTTTAATATATGTCAAAATTACCTGGTATGCTGTCCCCTAAAAAATAAAGGTGCCTTTCACATTTAATATATAAACTGAAGAGACGTACATATATTTATGTACTTTGTCCTACCCCACATAATAATATCAAGGATCAGTTCGTAGAATTAAAATATATTCAATTACCATGTCATTGATTTCAGCTGTGGTAAGCAATGAACAGGAGCCACGTTACTTGAAAAAGACTATTACAACCACGACCACATATGAGAAGGTACGCCGGAAGCCTAAACCCTGGGATATGGCACAGCCTTCTAGCACTATTAATCTGTACGATTATGACAACTCTGCAGAGGAAGATGTAATTCCAAATGAGACGATCTATAGTAAGAACGATCGCAAGCATCATTTGAGTAAAGAAGCATTGTATCGCATTAATCAAAAGTATGATATCTATAATTCGTGTTCAGTTGAGCCTAATGTAGGAATTCCAGATGTAAACTATTCCATTGGAAGAGCTGCCATCAAAGCTAGCCAGAACCCGATTATTATCGAACGATACTCCAGAAAAGCAATTGACAAGGATGCTACTAATGCTGCCAAGCACCTGATCGGAGTGAAGGATGAAGGCAGGATTAGACTTCTACCAGAAATTAATGACGAGACGCCTATACCACTTTCCAGAACATATTCCGTTGGATCAGCAAAATCAGTCCTTTCTAAGGCACGGCGGAAACCAAAGGAGAGAACAAAGACTTTGCCAGTTATGAATCTTTCCAAAGTCTTGACGAAGGCGGAGTCACGAGCTCATGAGCGTATTAAAACTCGCTGGGATGGTTCGAAATCCTCTAGACTTCAACACACAAAGAGGCGTTGCAATGATGCTCACGATGCTGTTACAGCCGCACACTCAGTAGCACTACCGACATCTGCTATCAATATGCAATTTACTGAAGAACGCATCCACGAACAAAAGTTGCTCAAAGAAAGACAAGAATTAATCAAGCTTCTAACTTCTGATAAAGTTATGAAGAAGGCAACTAGCAGGGCTAATAACGAATTGGCTATGATCAATTACAACGATGCTAATACTTTGATATTTGGAAATATGGAAATCAATAAAGCAGGTGTTCTCACAGCACAAAAGCGTATTTCAGAGATGAAAAAGAGAGCGCATATTGTAGAGAAGCAAACAGAGGGTAAAGTATATATGGGGGGTGGGTTGTATGTTGCAGTCAATGATATCAACACAGTTGCAAAGGAACTTGTTGATCCTGTATTGAAAGAAGTAGATCTAAGGGCTAATCAACAGAGGGAGCAGGATTTGGCCATTGCGAAGAGAAAAGAAAAGTATCAAAAAGACTTGAATGGCTGGAAACGACTACAGTTGATTAGGAACACTAATGACGACATACTAATTAGGGACTCCAAACAACGATACACTGATGAAAAGCAAAGCAATGCAGAGGATGAGAAAAAGAAATTCAATGATATGGTTGATGCGAAAGAGAGTGAATTGCAGTTGAAGATAAAGGAGTTGGATGACCTTATTGCGAAAAAGAAAGCATTGCAAACCGCCTTTCAAACGAACTTACAAAAGCAGGAGGTTAAACAGGAAAGGGAACTAGCTGGTTGGATGATTATTAATGAAAGGGACATTCTTGCTATACAAGAAGAGGAGGATAAGATTTTGGAGCCTTACTATGATGATTTGAGAAATGTTGAGCATGAGGTTCAGAATTTGAAAACTGAAAATGGTCAATATTCTGTGGAAATAGCTGAGTTGGAGAATGCAATTAAAAATCACAAGGAGAATTTAATTGATGTCGAAGGAAAAATTGAAATAGAAAATCAATTAGGAGGTGACCAGCACGAGGAGACTAAATCATTTATCAGTAATCTGAGTAGAAGACTAAGCAGAACTGAGAAGGAGAGTGCGACTATCAAGTCATTGTTATCCAGCAAGAAGAGTGAGCAAGAACTAATCGAGTCCAAGCAGCATGCGATAGAAGACTTGAATAACCGGTTGTTGATGAATAAGAACAAGATTAAGTTATTCAATCACGAATACGATTTGAAATTGGAGAAGGTAAATCTTTTGGAAGCATATAAGAAGCAAGCTAAAGTCGACAAGTCTAGTGCATCAAAGGAGGGATCGCAACCCAAGGATGCGGTAGATATGCCTATGAATTCTACCGGTAGTTTAACTAAGTCGGGAAATGATAAGGATGCTACTCTGCCAGATCATACAGAACGTCTGCTTGGAGTGGTAGGTGGTGTAGATACTACTGCATCGGCATCAGCTCGGTCTGTAACCGGTGTTAGTGGTATCATCAAGGCGGAAAATCATGGCATGGCCCAGGTGCACTCAGAAAAGGGTATATCTCCTGTCAGCAAGACTCAAAGCGGGCCAGCAATCGAAAACAAAGGTGTGGATGAAACTCTGCCCAAGAAGTCGAAGGAGGTGACGCCAACATTCAGTGGATTTTCTCAAGGATCGCCTGTGAATTCAAGAGATGATGGTGAAGCGTCTAGTGACGATGATGTTGTTGAACCTGAAGGAAGCAAGAGAGATAGTTTTTTTAAAGAGGTATTTTAATATTATTTATATTTTGTTTATCTATTTGTACAATATATCTTCTGTTTAGTGAATTTGATATACTATAAATTTGGTTGTTCATATCTAACATGAAAAAATGTGGAAAATATAAACAATATATTTCTATTCTTTAAATACTTGAATTACGATACTATAAACTGTATGCAATTACAACTTGACTATCCTTCAATACCGATCTGTTGAATAGTAGCTGTGTTTTGAGTTGTTTACACAAACCCTATTTACTGAACTAGGGCTACTAGGGCTAAACTGTGCCCTAATATTTTTTATTTTCATTTCGTGTTTGTTTTTCCCATTACGTTTTTTCTTTGATGCAGTTAAAGCATTCAAGAAGAGTAGCCAGTTGGTGAGTTGTTGACCATGTATTGGAAGCAGTTCAAGCGTATAAGACGTATCAAACAGATTAGACAAGATGGACTCGTCGATTGAGGAACAAATTGAGAAGTTAGACCAAGAAATAACGCTGAATTTACAGAAAATAGACTCGAACCTGGGCTACTGTTTCAAGAAGATAACACAGGATATAATACCACATATCCGGAACTACTCGACTATCTGCGACAACATAATAGACAGCACAGCATGCTTAACGACGCTATTCCAACAGACAGGGAACCTGAATCTGACGGTGGACACCGCTGCGGAGACTGCTGCTAGCAGTAGCAATATCGCGCCCAACAAAGTCGAGAAGGACAGTATCCTTCCAGAACAGCCTGCTACAGAGAGCCCTGTGAGGAGTGTGGTGAGGCACGAGGATAACGAGAGTTTCCACACGGCGAATATCACCTCGACGGGTCAGGTGCTGAAGCTGCCGGATTCTAGTGAGGACGAGGAGGAAGAGGATACGGGCAAGGAGAATATGACTAACCAATTGAATAACCTGGACGAGGAAGGAAACGAAAGCACAATGCAGAGACAGTCGCGTAAGAGAAAAATTTCGTTGTTGCTACAGCAAGAGTATGGATCTAGTTCGAGCGCGATCCCATCGCCTGTGCCAGTGTTTGGCAAGAACAAAAGGGCACCAGTGCACGAGGAAGAGGGCACGCCCGTCTTCAACAGTTCACCATTGCGGAACCACGAGGAAGAGAGCACTAAGGATCTACTGAATCTTGACAAGTGAGTGAGCCGGCTGTGCCTGATCCTGGGATTCGCCCTGCGGTTTTCCAGGCGGGAAAAACAACGTGCATATATAAAAGGAAAAGGGGTCTCTGGGAAGAAAAGCAAAATCGCAACGAGTACAAGAACACAAGCGACTGCGGTAGATCAGTATAGACAAGAGGAGCAGGGCTTACATATATACACACTGTTTGTAAATGGGAAACACAATGTCCGCAAGTTTTGCCCCAGAATGCACAGAGCTGAAGAAGACGTACGACAGCTGTTTCAACGAGTGGTACAGTGAGAAGTTCCTGAAGGGCAAGTCCATCGAGAACGAGTGTTCCAAGCAATGGTACGCCTACATCAACTGTGTCAACGAGAACCTAGTCAAGCAGGGCATCAAGCCTGCCCTGGACGAGGCCCGCAAGGAGGCCCCATTTGAGAAGGGCGGCGAGCTGACCAAAGAAGAGTGAGCGTCGCCACAGCAATCCCCGTAGCCTGCCATGCCACGGCCTGCTGGGCTCCCAATTGTACCGTACTGATTATGTATATTTCTGTAAATAAGAAAAGTGAAAAATTATGAAAAATTATTTCTCGACGATTCCGTGAACAGTGACAACGTCGTTCGTGACAACAAATCCGGCGGGGTAACTCGGTGGCAAAAAAACCAAAAAAAAGTTTTCCGCTCCTGAGAAACTCTCGGTTTCTCCCGCGAGTGCGACGGTGAAAGCTGCGCTGAAATTTTTCAGGAATCGGAGGCGAGCAGGGAGATCGATCGTTGGGACAAGCTGTCTGTTTTTAAATAGGGAACACTGGAGCAGAACACACTCTTGGATGGGAATAGTAATTGGGTCCGTAGAAAGAGCAAGGGAATCATTATATCTGATTGTCCAAGACTAACACACACCAAGGGATTACTAGTTTGTTTTACTTCCATCAGAGAGAGAAGCAGAAGAAGCAGAAAGAAGAAAGAAAATAGCAAGACCACCACACCTTATATACAATTAAAACACATTTCACAGAGCACGAATGTCATCGCAATTTAGAAATATAAATACAAACAAAAATAAAAAAAAATTGAGTTCAGCGGTAAAATCCAAAATAGACATTCTAACAGAACTATTTCCGGACTGGACCAGCGATGATTTGATCGACATAGTCCTGGAGTACGACGACCTGGAAACCATAATCGACAAGATCACCTCTGGCGCTGTCACCAAGTGGGACGAAGTCAAGAAACCAGTCAAGAAGGAGAAGAAAACCGATGTATATTCACAGTTCAGCCACCAGACACAGGTGGAATTGCCTAAGCCAGAGGACGACTGGACCACATCGAACCACTCCAGAAAGAAGCATAATCCATCTAGCATTAACAACAACAACAACAACAACACTCACAGCAACAGCAACAACACCAAGCATAAAAAATCCAATGCAATCACCTTGGATAAAGTACAACACTCTGCAACCTCAAAGCCTGTCTCTCACAAGACCTCGTGGGCGTCTGCAGTGGCATCTGAAAACACTGCACACGCACAAGCTGCATCCAAGGAAAAGGATGCTAGCATCGAGGAGAAGGAAGTAGAGGAGACTGCTGTCGTTGAAGAAGAAATTGCCGTGGTGGAGGAAAAGAAAATCCCTGAATCTTTACCTTCCTTACAACCTGCTAGTGAAACAGGTGCTGCTGTGAGTGCCACTTCTGAAGCACCAAAGAAAATGTCATGGGCTGCTATCGCAACACCAAAATCAAAACCAAAGGAAGAAGTGAAATCATCTTTGCATAACGTAGGGTCCCTGAAGGAAGGCATCAAGGAGATTGAGGAAAAAGAACTAGAACAAGAAGAAGAACAAAAGGAAGAAGCAGCTGAAGAAGAGGAGGAAGAGGCCGAAGAAGATGCAGAAGAAGAGGTAGAAGAAGAAGAAGAGGAGGAAGAAGCCGCCGAAGACGAAGAAGAAGAAGAGGAGGAGGAAGAAGAAGAGGAAGAAGAGAGGGAACCTGAACTACAGCAAGAAAGCCAAGAAACTAAGAGCACCGTTATCGAAACACAAGAAACCGTTGTCGAAGTTCAAGCTGAGAAGGTTGCTGTAGAAAAGACTGTCGA
This sequence comes from Jamesozyma rosinii, assembly GCA_003708425.3. Lineage (NCBI taxonomy): Eukaryota > Fungi > Ascomycota > Saccharomycetes > Saccharomycetales > Saccharomycetaceae > Jamesozyma > Jamesozyma rosinii. The sequence continues at coordinate 22,105 of PPOD03000267.1, forward strand.
AGTTAAGGCCACTGAAGAGCAAACTACTCAATTTGCTCAACCACAACAATACAGCGAAGCCCAACCTGCACAAGCACAAGCACAAGCACAAGCACAAGCACAAGCACAAGCACAAGCACAAGCACAAGCACAAGCACAAGCCCAGGCACAAGCTCAAGCTCAAGGCCAAACCCCACAACAAACTTCTGCTGCAATGGCCGCTGCTCAACAACAGCAACAACAACAGTATTACATGTACCAAAACCAGTTTGCCGGCTACAACTATCCAGGCATGTATGACTCGCAAAACTTTGGCTACGGTCAACAATACCAACAACCAACCCAGGCTAGCAACCAAACCAACACCAACCAATACAACATGCAACAATCATATGGTGATGCTCAAGCTGCTGCTCAAGCTGGTGCCGGTGTTGCTGGACAATCTGCCACCTCCCCAGCGATGTCCAATTCACAACAACAATTGTATGGCGGTGGCTCATTCATGCCATACTACAACCACTTCTACCAACAACAGTTTCCTTACGGCCAACCTCAATATGGTGTAGCAGGCCAATACCCATACCAGGTTCCAAAGGGTAATTACAATCACTACCAAGGCCAACAAGGTCAACAAGGCAACCAATTTGGTCAACAAGGCCAACAACAGGCTGAGGAATCACAACAGCAACAATCTCCTGGCCAAGCTGCACAACAAGTCCAGCCTAACGACGCTAATGTTGCCGGTGGTGCCGGTCAACAACAAGGTGCTAATGGCCAGCAACTAACCCCACAGCAAATCCAACAGCAACAATACTATCAATTCCAACAACAACAACAACAGGCCGCTGCCGCCGCTGCCCATGCCGCCGCTGCCCAACAGGGTGTTCCATACGGCTACAACGCTGGCTACGACTACAACGCGCAGGCTTCAAGAGGATTTTATTAGGAATTTGCATGTTTTATTTCTCCTATTCGCATATATGTCATAAATATTTTAAGTAAATATATATATATACAAGTCCATGTCGTTAAATGTATACAATGTGTCTCTTATTATTGTCTTGTGCGGATGTCTCGTGTGACTGATTGATTGGTTCGTGCATTGTGTTTTTTGATTTTTCGGAATTCTGATCTGTACTGGAGAAAGCCGGAAGCAGAAGCAGGAGCAGAAGAAGATGGTGCAACTTGAAAATAAAGGGACCACATGATCAAAGAGCTGCAACCGGGCTATCAGCGTATATATACCACAACTATGAATCGAGTTCCAATAGCCGTTATCACTGGAGCCACCCGAGGCATCGGGAAGGCGATTACCAAGAAACTGTCACAGCAAGGGGTGAGTTGCATCCTGGTCGGGTCGACGCTAGAGAGCATAGCGCAGGTGAAGCCGAACGAGCACATCCATTTCACGGAGCCGCTGCAGAGACACAGGGCCCTGGCGATCAATCTGTCCGAGTGGCCGCAATGGACGGAGCAGAAGCAATTCCCTGGTATAGACTACCTGGGCGATGATACCAGCCAGAAGGGCGAGTTTGCGGTGTTTCCGCGGGGCGCACAGGCATGGCAGACGCCGAACACCGAGTACTATGTGAACCTGCTGGTGAACTGTGCTGGTGTGACGCAGAGTGCGTTGAGCGTGCGGACATCTGCTGCGGAGACGAGCCGGATCATGAACCTGAACTTCATGAGCTGTGTGACGCTGTGCAACATGGCGACGAAGCTGATGATGCGGCAGAGGACGCGCGGGGACACTGTGGAGGGGCCACAGCCCTGCATTATCAACATCTCGTCGATGCTGGGGGAGTCGCGGATGGCGATCCCTGGCTCGTCAGTGTATGCTGCGTCGAAGGCTGCATTGTCACAGTACACGCGGGTGCTAGCGCAGGAGACTATAACGTGGGGGATCCGGTCGCTGGCGATATCTCCCGGGCTGGTATCTAGCACGGACATGATCAACGACTTGGACCCTGTAACTAAGGCACAATTGGTGGAGAACCTTATAGGCCTGCCGTCACACACGCCCGAGGAGGTCGCTGAGATGGTGTGGGGTGCTTATACAAGCAGGTGAAGATGCCAGAGGGCCGGGTAGTGTTAATCATGTGGAAAATATCGTTCTGCAAGATAGATAAAATTTTTTCCTTTTTTCTTTTTTTTTTTTGCTTGTGATGATGATGAAAATTTTTTTTTTTTATAAATACAAAAAGGTTTTCAAGTATTTAGTTCTTAATGTTCAGTCCTTGGTGCTACGGTTTGGATTGTTGTGTTTTATATGGTCTCTTTTGAAAGGGGCCGAATCATATATACACAAACATACTACAACAATGATTATTTTCAAGGATATCTTCTCTGGTGACGAATTACTATCTGATGCTTACGACGTCAATGAAGTCGATGGTGCCATTTTCGAAGCCGACTGTGCCATGATCAAGGTTGGTGGTGACAATGTTGACATTGGTGCCAACCCATCTGCCGAGGGTGCTGATGAGGATGTTGATGATGGTTCCGAGATGGTCAACAATGTTGTCCACTCTTTCCGTTTGCAACCAACTGGTTTCGACAAGAAGTCTTTCTTGACCTACATCAAGGGTTACATGAAGGCAGTCAAGGCCAGACTACAGGAGAAGAACCCAGAGGCCATTCCAGAGTTTGAGAAGGGTGCCCAGACCTACGTCAAGAAGGTTATTGGTTCCTTCAAGGACTGGGAATTCTACACTGGTGAGTCCATGGACCCAGATGCCATGATTGTCATGTTGAACTACCGTGAAGACGGTACCACCCCATTCGTTGCTATCTGGAAGCACGGTATTGACCAAGAAAAGATCTAAGTCTTATATAGTTATATATTCTATCTTTGTACGTATATTTTTTAAGATATTATCCTTTTCGTTATGTGGGGTATAGAAGTGTATGTATGTATGTGGGTGTGTGCGTGTGGGTATTCCTACTATTCGCTTCTCTTTGAGTTGCATGCGACTATTCTTAGTTTGTCTACTGCGATTGCGCTCTGTGGTTCGTTGTCTGCGGTGTCTGCGTTGCCCTCCACAGTGACCTGGCAGTTCTTTACTATGAAAGTCCATACGTCATCGCAGAACCCGTATGTGTCCAGGTTCCCCTTTACGGTGAGTTTTGACTGTGCGTTATCCTTTAGGGTCTCTGCTACGACCTTGTCGAATGTTTCCAGGACACGCATAGCGAGGGAGGCCTCTATTCTCCCGTCACTGATGAGAGTGTCTAGGGCGTCAACCAGACTGTTGCCTATAGTGCTTCTACGGTACAGCTCGTAATACCCAGGTACAGCCATTGTCGATATGAGTGTGGGTGCGTGTGCGTGTGCGTGTGTATATATATGTGAGTGTGAATGTGAGTGGTTCTTGTTAATTATCTAATGTTGTCAGTTGTGTTTTTGTATAAGATGCATTAATTTTTTTCCGGGATAGTAAACGGGCTCTGTAAAAAAAACACATGGGCGAGAGATAAATAAGAGCAGGAGTTCACACATACGTATGTATATAGATATATACAATCGCACATAAGACACACTTACGCAAGAGTATAAGAGGACAATAGCACAATGAGCAGTACGATCTTCTATAGATTTAGATCGCAGAAGGATACCTCGCGTATTCTGTTTGACGGGACAGGTCTGACGGTGTTTGACCTGAAACGAGAGATCATCCAGGACAACAAGTTGGGGGACGGGTCCGACTTCCAGCTGAGCCTGTACAATGCGGACACGCAGGACGAGTACGAGGAGGACCAGCTGGTGATTCCACGGTCGAGCAGCGTCGAGGCCAGACGGTCGCCTGCTCTCTCGCGGGGCCCCGGCAAGGGCGGCAACAGCGTTCTGGGCAATGCGACACGGTACGTCACAGGTAGGCCGCGGGTGTTCCAGCCGAAGCGGGCAGCACCGGCGGCAGGAGGAGCCGCTGGTGGTGGTGGCGGCAGTGGTGGCGGTGGCGGGCCCAGTGGCATGACTGAGGAAGAGCGCATTGCCAACATGTTTGCCAACCAGGAGAACCAGTGGGAACAGACGCAGCAGGAGATGTCTGCGGCGACGCCGATCTTCTTCAAGAGCAACAACGGCGGTGGCGGCGGTGGCGGCACAGACGACGGCCCTCCGCCGCCAGGGTACATGTGCTACCGGTGCGGGTCGCGGGACCACTGGATCAAGAACTGCCCGACGAACAGCGACCCGAACTTCGAGGGCAAGCGGATCCGCCGGACGACGGGTATTCCGAAGAAGTTCCTGAAGAGCGTGGAGATCGATGCGGAGTCGATGAGTGCGGAGGAGATGGCGCAGCGGAAGATCATGATCACGGACGAGGGCAAGTTCGTGGTGCAGGTGGCGGACGAGCACTCGTGGGAGGACTACCAGCGGAAGCAGCAGAAGCGGCAGATCGACGGCGCAGAGGCCGTGTGGCAGAAGGGCCATTTCGCGGCGCTTCCCGAGGAGCTGACCTGTCCCGTGACTGGCGGCTTGCTGAGGGACCCTGTGCGCACCAGCAAGTGCTGTGGCCGGGCGTGTTCCCGCGTGGCCGTCGAGGATGCGCTGCTGGAGAGCGACTTTGTGTGTCCCGTGTGCGGTGCCAGTGACGTGCTGCTGGACTCGCTGGTGGCGGATGAGGAGACCGCCGAGGCTGTGACACAGTTCCTGGCCTCCGCGGCGGGTGAGAGCCAGGGTGCCCAGGGTGCCCAGGCGAAGAAGCACAAGGGCAGTGGCAGTGGCAGTGGCGACGGCAGCGATGCGGACCCCGCACAGACCGGGGCAGCACCAGCCAGCGGGCCTGCAACGGCAGGGGACAGCATGGCGGTGGAGACCATAGCCGCCCAGCCTACTGCTGCCGCCACCCAACCGGGACAGGCGTCTGTGCCCGTGCCGATGCCGCCAATGCCGTTTGGCATGCCATTCCCCATGTTCCCGATGCCCTTCATGCCGAACATGCAACAGGGTAACCAGAACAATGGCAATGGCAACGGCAACGGCAACGGCGACTCACAACGGTAGTCACGTGCAGCGGCGCAAAATCCGGTTGCACAGTCGGGATTCCTCTATTCCTGTATCGCGCGCCGCCCACACACCCGCCAGAGACACGCAGCCTGCGCACCCGCGAGATTCCACAATGTCCCGCGCGGTTCCCTGCTGCCGGCCGCCCAGCATCCTCTATTCTGCCCTCGCCTGCACACGCTCGCCCTCGCATCAGACACAACAAAAAACCAAATCTGCAGCACACACAGCACACAGCACACAGCACACAGCACCATCCGGCCCTCTGAAGAAACTGATGCAGTCGATGCAGTTGATGTCCATTTCGCAAGAGAACCCACCCGCTGTTGTTTCTTTTATGATTCCATAACATGCACAAATTTTTTCACCTGGACACTTGGAGCCTTCCACACACGATATCGTTATATATAAACAGTTGCTGTTTCTTCTCTCATGGAAAAAGATTAAACATTTATATTTATCCTGTCTCTTATTATTTCTATATTTATTTTTTTTCTCTTCCCCTCTTTCACAGATAACCATACTAAACAAACATATATAATTTGCAAAAATGGGTATTTTAGACGTTATTAAGAGAAAGTCAGGTGTTATTGTCGGTGACGATGTCAGAGCCGTCTTCGACTACGCCAGAGAACACAAGTTCGCTATTCCAGCCATCAATGTTACCTCTTCTTCTACTGTCATCGCTGCTCTAGAAGCCGCCAGAGACAACAAGGCCCCAATCATCCTACAAACCTCTAACGGTGGTGCCGCTTACTTCGCCGGTAAGGGTGTCTCCAACGAAGGCCAATTCGCCTCCATCAGAGGTTCCGTCGCTGCTGCTCACTTCATCAGATCCATCGCCTCCGCCTACAACATCCCAGTCATCTTACACTCTGACCATTGTGCTAAGAAGCTACTACCATGGTACGACGGTATGTTGGAAGCCGACGAAGCCTACTTCAAGGTTAACGGTGAACCATTATTCTCCTCCCATATGTTAGATCTTTCCGAAGAAACCGATGACGAAAACATCTCTACCTGTGCTAAGTACTTCAAGAGACAAGCCGTCATGGACCAATGGTTAGAAATGGAAATCGGTATCACCGGTGGTGAAGAAGATGGTGTCAACAACGAAGACGTCGACAAGGACGCTCTATACACCAAGCCAGCCCAAGTCTACGCTGTCTACGAAGCCCTTTCCCCAATCTCTCCAAACTTCTCCATCGCTGCCTCCTTCGGTAACGTCCACGGTGTCTACTCCGGTACCATGGCTCTAGCCCCAGAACTTCTAGCTGACCACCAAGCTTACGCTTCCAAGAAGCTAGGTCTACCAGCTGGTTCCAAGCCATTATACTTGGTCTTCCACGGTGGTTCCGGTTCCACTGACGAACAATTCCACATTGGTATCGACAACGGTGTCGTCAAGGTCAACTTGGACACTGACTGTCAATACGCTTACTTGACCGGTATCAGAGACTACGTCTTGGAAAAGAAGGACTACATCATGTCCATGGTCGGTAACCCAACCGGTGCTGAAGCTCCAAACAAGAAGTACTTCGACCCAAGAGTCTGGGTCAGAGCCGGTGAAGTCACCATGTCCAAGAGAATTGCTCACGCTTTCGACGTCTTCAGAACCAAGAACACTTTATAAATTTAACGTATTAACGCCCTTTGTACGGTCCTTTTTATAGTACTATATTTATATATGACAAGTTTAATAGAAAAATAATCATTTTCACATAAGCATCATTGTATAGCAATCTATACCCGGCCGCTACGCCAAACTCGGCCATTACTTTTCAACCCGCGGATCTACCCGTTCACCGACCCTGCTCTCATCGAGCGCATCGCATCGCACTTTATCTGTACTGTTTATGGGTATTTATCAATATTCATATATGCATATATACTTTTTATATACACTTCACGCAGGCTACACCCGCCTGCCCGCTCGCCTCTCGTTCCAGACCTCACAGCTCGTCATGCTCAACGTCGTCGATCGAGACAGTGGTGCTCTTACCCTTACCCTTACTCTCACTCTCCACAGGCTGTTCATCCTCAACCACCAGACTAGCACCAGATTCAGCCTCCGCCGCAGACATCGACGCATTCCTCTTCTTCTCAAGCGCCTCTTGCTCCTTCCTCTCCTTCCTCTTCAACGCCCTCACTTTACGACTGTACAGAGACTTCACCCCCTTGATACTGTACGCATGTGCAAGCTCAACAGTACGGAACATCTCCTTCATCTCACCGAACAACTTGTCAAACACCTCCTTCAACTCGTACAGCTCCTCACGTGTCAGCTTCTCAAGCGACTCAACCTCAATAAGTTCAGCAATACCCTCCACAGTCTCAGTCAGCACCGCCAACTTCTCATCGAACACATTCACCACTTTCTCGTACTGCTGAGGAAGCTTCACCTTCAGGTACTCCTGGCGCACCTTCAACATCTCCTTGGGGATGCTCTTGATCAGCTCGGATAGGTCCGCTTCGATTTGTGTAGAACTGAAATCTTCCACCCCTGAAATGAACTCAGCTGCATCCTCAACAAGCTCCGCAAATTGCGCAACATCGAGGGGCTCACCAACAGTCTTGAGGTACGCCTCGATCCTCTCTTTCAACCCAGCAACCTCCCTTCTCCTCTTCTTCAGATCCTTCTTGGCCGCATCGTCAGACTCATCTTCAAACCACTCCAAGTACTCCGTAACAAGCGTAGACAGCTTTTCCACAAGCGATGGTGGGCCGTGCTCAATGACCTCCTCCTCCGTTAAAAAGTTCCTGGCATCGTATAGGGTGCTCTCCAACAAGTTTCTGGCTTCTTGCAATTGGAACCGTTTCTTGTCCATCTCCGACAAATCCTTAATACGCTGCGAGTGCTTCAATTTCTGAACACTTGTTAGAACCTTGATCGAGGCATC
>PPOD03000267.1:42163-81211 GCA_003708425.3 Jamesozyma rosinii
TTTTTCTACTATTCTTAGGTACCAAAAGATCAAATATTTTATCTGAAGTTATTTCAAACACATTGAGAGTGATAATGAACTTAGTCCCCTTCTGCTTTTCCTCTTCTGCAATCCTCGAGAATAAATCATTACAAATACTAAAAACCATACCATCATGCTTACTTTCAGAAGGTTTATCTCCAAACAAAGAATATGACTTACCAGAATTTGATTGCCCATATGTTATTAATGTGGTGTTATATGCATTCATCACATTTCCTACAAGATTCGTAGAGTTGGTCACATGCTCATATAGCTTATCCTGTGTAGTAGCAGTGTCTAATGTACCTTGAAAATTGCTACATATCGTATTTCCAGTTTGCAACTTCAAATCTAACGAATCATTTTCGACAGGAACAACGAATGACGGTGCTTTTCTTTGCTTTGAATTTGTTGGTGGTTTCAGTCTTAGAAGAACTTCCAATGGCACTTTCCTGGCTATAAGATCCGGAGTGGAATGGTTCGGATCAAGTGCATTAGAAACTGAGCTCCTTGAAGAATTGCTCCAATACATGCTTTTCTGCATTCAGACTGAACTTGGGGACAACAGTGCCTGTATTTTTTTAATTACTAATTGCTGCTTTATCTATTAAAACGTTGCTGTCGACTGTAGATCCTGTCCTGTTTTAGCAAATCTAAGATTGAGAATGCTGTCCGCTGTTATTATCGAAAAAAAAGTAAATAGAAAAAACAAGACATACCAAAAGGGGCCTCCTTGGAAAAAATGTAGTTCAATTATACAGTTTAGATATACGCAGTATTCAATTGAGCTGGTATTATTTTGAGTATAGATGCGCAATTAGATACACGAAGGTCCCAATTATTCTGGTCTATCTACTCATGTGCTATTCGAGTAAGTTCACTAAGCAAACAATTCTCTGAATTTATCAACAGATTATTTGCTAAATTCATTATTCAATTAATTTTAACTAAGCACATTTGGCTGTTGATTTTCTATCAAAGTCGTAGAATACCAATGAAATATATCTCTGGAGTGTTTGAAATACCAATACGCTTCCAATTAACACAGAACTAGGAGCTATTTCTGCATAGAGGTTAATTATAATATTTTAATTAATTGAATATAGTGGGAATAAGTTGTACTTTACAGAACAAGAATGCAAGATTGGGCTCATCTTTGCGTATGACACTCAGGTTGGGGAAAGGTTTCTCATAAGATATAGATATATATGAGTCTGCCAGTGAGTAGTCTTGGTGTTATTCTTTAATTGCAATCGAAGTACGCCGATAATAATTGCTTCAAGAAGGTGGATTAAAATGACCTTACTTAACAAATCAGCAACCAGATTTTTACTATAAACTACTGAGTATGACGCTTTTCAAGACAGCAAATTACCACAACATTTAGAAGAGGGATTTAAGGATGTCGTAGTAGAGGAATCACCTGCTCCGGACGGCTGCACAACTGTAAAACATTTGATTGAGCTAATCCCAGGGCCAAGTTTGGTAGCGAAATCAGCTTAACACACGCTTCTGGCAGGCCATCAGAAGTTAGACAAACAGCTAACACAACTAGTAAAAAGTGAATCGTTTGGGAAAATACGGTTCGCCCTTTGCTGCACCTGCCATATTTGTGAAGAAGAGAGACGAAACCAAACGGCTATGTATGGACTACAGGGGACTGAACGAAATCAGTATTAAATCCAAGTTCCCCTTGCCATCGATCGACGACATCATGGACCAATTACACGATACTACGAGGTTTAGTAAACTCAATTTGGTTTCCGGATATCACCAAGTGACTGTCGAGGAGGAAGATCGCTTTAAGACTGCTTTTATTACACACAATGGGCAGTATACGTGGAATGTGATGCCGTTCGGATTGACTAATGCCCCAGCAATGTTCCAAAGGTTAATGAATTATGTGCTACGACACTTCATCAATAAATTCTCTGCAGTACCTGGATGATATTCTCAGTTATTCGAAGACAACCAAAGAACACGAGCAACAATCCTTTCCACGTTACGAGAACATAAGTTGTACGCTAAAAAGTCCAAATACGAATTCTTCCTCTAACAGGTACAATTTCTAGGTCACGTAATCAACTCCAAGGGAATATCCGTAGACTCTGACAAAGTAAAAACAGTAGAGGACTAGCCTGAATTACGTACTAACAAATGTCATGGAGTCATGGTGTACCTAAGCAAGAAGCTGAAGAAGCATGAACTGAACCAGCCAATTAGAGAGAAGGAGTTATTCGCAATTATAGTAGCTTCGAAGCAGTGAAGACATTACCTTATCGGATCCCCTTCATCAAATGGCGAGCGAAAATTGTAAATGGGATGAAGCGTGAAAAAAATCCATTCACAACACTCAAGGAAAAATTATTATCCGCCCCAATCCTAAAACCGTTTGACGCCGAAAAAGAACTGGTACTGACGACAGATATATCCGCCGAAGCTGTTGGTGCTGCATTAGAACTGTATGAAGGCAAGAAATGTCATGGAGTCGTGACGTACCTCAGCAAGAAACTGAAGAAGCACCAACAGCTTCGGTGGATACATCAGTCGTGAGTACCAGTTCTTTTTCGGCGTCAAACGGTTTTAGGATTGGGGCGGATAATAATTTTTCCTTGAGTGTCGTGAATGACTTTTTACACGCTTCATCCCATTTACAAATTTCGCTCGCCATTTGGTGAAGGGGAGCAGCAATTGAAGAAAAATTCTTTATGAAACGTCGAGAATATCTACCAGACCTAAAAACCGTTGAACGTCTTTGCCCGTACGTAATTCAGGCCAGTCTTCTACTGCTTTAATTTTGTCAAGGCCTACGGAAATTCCCTTGGAGTTGATTACGTGACCTAGAAATTGTACCTGTTAGAGGAAGAATTCGTATTTGAACTTTTCAGCGTACAACTTGTGTTCTCGTAACGTGGAAAGGATTGCTGCTATGTGCTTCTCGTGCTGCTCGGTTGTCTTTGAATAAATAAGAATATCATCCAGGTAAACCACACATAACTGTTTGATTCCGTTCTTCTTTTTCACAAAAATGACCGATGCAGCGAAGAGGGTGCCGTTTGGAATAATACGACCTTCCTCTAGTAGCTGCGTTAGTTGTTTATCTAATTCTTGCTGGTCTTCAGGTGACATGCGGTATGCCCGTTTTGCCACCGGATTTGAACTAGGAATTAGGTCAACAGAATGATTGACTATCGTAGTAAATTTATTCAGTACAGGCTGTTCTTCCACTACGACATTGCAGGATTCCTCTTCTAGTTACTGTGTCAGTTTGCATTCTTTTGTGACAGTAGAGTCAGTGAACAAAAAATTAAAGAAAGTGCTTGACCTGTCTTGCCAAAGCACTTTGAATAGAAAATTCCTCCGTGGGTGTGTTGGGGTAAAGTTCGTGGAGTTTTAATCGATACAGTTAGTATCCGGAGTTCGTCATTAAAGTTACAAAAGTTGGCATCAAATTCAGTATTAATAAACAGGAAATGACATCATACATGCCACTTTGGCAATGCGAATATACATATACCTAAAATATAGAGGAACCCGTTCTGTGCTAAATTCAGAAAGTGTTTTATGGACGTTCAAGTGTATAAGGTGAAAACTTCCAGTTTTGGTTCAACGTATTATATTTAACCTTCTATACATGTAGTTATTAATATATAATATATTTAGATCTCAGAGTAGACGTAAGAAGTCAAGATGATCCTGAATAATTGCTTTCTCATAAAGATTGTTACGTGCATGCATGAACCACGTATCATACAATATAATTGACTCCCAAACTGATAGATATTCCGTTCAAACATTTTACAACTATTATATATTCGATTTAGATCCTGGAGCAGAGGTAAACCATGTAGAGGAACCTGGATGATTTTTAAATATTCAAGATATTTAAATCTTCAACGGAGAAGAACACATGATTTATAATAAATTTATATTGCCATGATCTTAGAAAAACCTAATGGAGGTTTCAATACTAATGCTCCTTCACCACATGAGCTGTATCAGAGCGTCAAAACAATAAATTTCAGCAATTTTAATAACATAATTGATGGAGGACGTAAAATAACAACAAAATCAAGAAATAAAGCTCGCATGGCGTAATGGCAACGCGTCTGACTTCTAATCAGAAGATTCTGGGTTCGACCCCCAGTGTGAGTGCTTCATTTCTTTTTTCCATAATATGATTTGCATTTATTTGAAGATGCTCTTCATAAATTTTTACATGTTAATCATATTCTGAAGTTATGCTACATTTCTTTTTATTTTCTTGAGATATGGCTAATCTATTTACAATATTACATAGATGAATCAGCCAAGTGTACATTCTATCATATGAAAGGAATTACAAAAATGAAACAATGCTCAAAATTGCTTTATTTCTTTTCATATATGCAGTTGGCCTGATTAAAAACCAAATCCGCCGTTCGAGTATGCCATTGGCTTAATATTAGGATGTTCTACAGCTTCAAATGTTTCTATTTCCAAATCTTCGTCGTCATTTCCGTTTACACCAACCTTACCCTTCCCTGGTACAACATGGATAATACCACCTAAATTGTTCTGAGAGTCACAATAATTAGGAGCACTAAAGACTGTAGCCAACTTATTGTTGTGTTCAAATAAGATACCACCCATTCTGACTTCATGGGATCTAAACACCTTACGGAGATTGTTCTTTTCCAGATACTGCGCAGTAATATCTGGGCCAAATGCATAACCAAGGCCTCTTTGGGAGGGGCCAAAACCATCCTTGGCTTGTGGGTCTGACCACAATAGTTCCATAAACAGACCTTCTCTAGGTGGCTGTGAGAATCTATCGATTTTTCTAATGTCATCAATAGTAGAGGAAGTATCGCTTGGTAAGCCACCATGCATGACTAGGTAATTGTTGTTGATTAGCGTGGCAAGAGGTAAAGTTTCGAAACTTTGTGAAAACATGTCGAATATACGTTGAGAATATTTATATTTACATTCATCTTCAAACCCGTACATCTTGTTCATGTTGTCAGTTTCGTGGTTACCTCTATTCAAGTATATGTTGTTTGGGAATAGGATCTTCAAGGAGTAGAATAACAGAGCCACCTCGCATGACCATGAACCACGGTCAACGAAATCACCATTGAAAAGATAAGTGTGCTTATTGCTGACTTTACCGAACTTTTTGAAGATATTCAAAACATCGTAGAATTGGCCATGGGTGTCACCACAAACCGAGATCTTAAGGTCAGGGTTGTCTGCATTAGATATCTCAATCAATGTTGGTTCATTACGGATAATTCTTTCCGTGTGAGAAACAATTGCGGCAGCATATTGCTTTGGAAGGTTCTTACCTTTCAAGAATAGATCTTTGACCATCTTGGAGATGAATTCTTCTGACATATTTTTTATTTCTATCCCGGTATTTTCACCCTTTTCATTTGTTAGTTGTTCGAATTCCAGTTTTGGACCATCATATTTGAGCAGGTCAGCATTGGAATCAAATGAGGCCAAAGAAGTAGTTTGGCAAACCTTTGAATGGCTGTCATCATCATCACCACCAATAGCCTTTTTGAATCTTTCCTCTCTGATGAATTTCTCACACATAGCAAGAGTTCTTTTGGCGGTTTCGTCGCTTGGTTTGGCTGTTAGAACGATCTTCAAGTCTGTTCTTGCCTTCTTGAATTCTAACAGGCCGGCATAAGAGAGCCCACGTCTGTGGTAAGCCTTTACATTCTTGGGATCTAGTTCTATAGATGAATCACAATCGTTCAAGGCACTTTGGAAGTTGTCTAGTTTCAGTTGTGCAAAGGCTCTGTTCGAGTAGAAGATTGAAACATTGGAGTCTAGCTCGATGGCTTGAGTATATAGTTCAATGGCTTTAGAGAAGTCCTGTTTCTTGATGTAGGCATTACCCTCGTCTTTGAATTCTAGGGCCTTTGACTTTTCAGTCGCGGTAGGTGTTGACATGCTGTATTGGCTGTATTGGCTGGTGAAAGCTGGGGATGTTGTTTGCTCTCTATCTCTCTCTCTCTCGATATATACTGTATTTAAAATGGTAGATGAGTGATTATATAATCGATTGATCAGGATCTGGTGTTTTTCTTTTCCAGAATGCGATGGGGCCGGAAAATAATTTTTCAGTCCAGTTGGGTCCCTTGCATGATACTCTAAGAAAATTTTTCACCCCAATGTGATCGCAGAATGTCTAGGAGAGACGGGCATCGGAAGACCCAGCTGAGTGACCCGGTAATGTGTCTACTATGCGTGCCGTTGATACGTTCATTGGCCTGAATAAGATGGGATCGTTGCAGATGTGACTCGCTGTGCTTTCAGGGTGCTTAGTTTGGTATTGTTCAAATTCCTTTATAATAACCGGATTTGCGAACAATGCAGTGGAACTTAAATAGTGAACACTTGATACAAGTAAGTGGGTTTTGTATCTGTTCGAAGTAGGAAAGACTAATATTTACTTCATTCTTATTATTATACAAAATATACCTGTGATGATATGTATGGGATGCTATGCTCTGATATATCTCGCTATTTATTTGTGTGTATATATACGTGTGCTTAATAAGCGGCTGCTCACCAGGCCACGTTGGCTAAATAAACAGATTTCCCAATGTCTTGTTGATCCTGTTCTGGTGCGAGGACGTAGTCAAACGTTTCGAATTCCAAGACAGGCAAGACCTTCAATTTTCTAGAAGACTCAGCGGCTAGCAACGAGTCGTACCCCCAGTCCAGGAAGTCTTCGAGGTTGTAGTTTAGTTTTCTGAAGGGCTGTTGGAAGACCTTTGCGAGAGACGCGACGTTTGGATGGTAATGGCTCATCAGGGTCTGGAGCTCCCATAGGGAGGATCCATGTGCGTTTGTGACTTCTGGGTTGTGTTCGTTCATGTTGAATGGGTCGCTGTAGTCTTCTTTGATCTGTTTCAATGCATGTTGTTGCTCTATCGTTTGGAATGGGTCGCTTATGTACTTTGGGTTGTGGATCATGATCATACAGTTTGGATGCTTCTTTAGCAGGTTGTAGATGAATGGGATGATGATGACGATTGCGGATGGCGGGGATGATAACGATAGTCTTGCGAGCTTCTTGATGAAGGAGGAGACGAGGTGGACCGACAGATGTGTGGAGGAGAGGAAGATATCCATTAGTCTGAAGAACCTTGGTCTGTATTTAACATGCATTAGTTCTGGGGTGAGCAGTTGGTACAGTTTTTCGTAGAAGTTTGGGTATTCGAGGTTGTTCTTGCTCATGAGTTCGAAGAGACCGTTGAGTGCGAGGATGGGGACTACACCGCTCTGTCTGTCTGTGCCCTGTAGGTTGTACGAGTCTGTCAAGAAGTCCATCAACTTTGTTGGTGTGTGGAAGTGTGGGATCAGTCTCTTGTGGAGGATCAGAAGAATGGTCTTGTATTGCTGTAAAGAAAGGTCTCCGTTGAGCATTAGTAACCAGTTTTTCTCTAGCAAAGATTTGAACTTTGAGTCGTTTTCGATGGTCTGTGGTGGGTTGGAGACGAAAACTTCCAAGTCGACGCCGGGGACAGAAGCGTGGTTGTCGTGGTTTGTGATGGCCAACCATTTGGCGATGCTTTGAGTTGTGGTGTATGTTTCTGATGAGTCCTGTGATTCGAGCAGTTGGTTGTACTCTGATTGAAAGTAGTACTGTATGTCTGCGAATGGTTTGTAGTACTTTTCGATGAATTCCTCTAGGATGTAGTTCTTGGACTGACCGGATGATGCGTCTATCTCTGCGTCTGTGATGGAAGATCCCCATAGTGCGACCATGATGGCTTTCAGGGTCTTGTTGGGAAAGAATGGAGCGTCCTTCTTTGAGGCGTAGTGGACGGACTCTAGTTCCAGCAGTTGCATGTATAGATCCTGGCAATCGAGAGCGAGGGAAGTCTCTACAGTGAGGCTGCTGATGATCAGAAGCATCTTTGATTTGAAAGAGTCGTACATCTTTCTGCACCATTGGTTGAACTTCTGCAGTTCTGGGGTGGTTCTCTTTGATTTTGGGGATAGAGTTGATAGTTCATTTCTTGCGAACAGTTTCTTGAAGATCTGGAAGAGGGCGACTACTAAGAATCTGAGTTTCTGTTCCGTGGCTTCGTCGTCTAGTGTATCTTGGTTGGCACTTGTGACGTCCAGTTCATTGAGCAGCTTGATGATGGAGTTGTAGTGCGTCTTGTCCTTTGCTGCGGTGATCTTCTTTGCGATATCTTTGATCTCGTCGATTGTGAACGGCATCTTGTATTGTGCTGGCTTGCTATATCACTGTATCCAATGCTATATGGATGAATACATTGACAGTTTAGATATACAGAGAGCGTCTAGCGTCTGCAGAAATAGGCCTTGAGCTCATCGCATAATAATTTTTCACTAACGAAAATTTTTCGCCATATGGGCGGTGTGCACCAGTACACCGCCCCATCACCACAGAGCGAGAAAAAGCAGTATATATATATGTGCTTGTATGTGATTGTATGTGCTTGTATGTGCTTGTATGTGCTTGTACATGGTGCTTGTACGTGTATATGTGTTGCTTTCACAGAGAGGCAGGTGGCATATATAGCCATGCTATACATACCAACGGCCCTGGGGAAACCAGGTGGATCTCTGTGTGTTGGGAGTGCGCCGGTGCTTGCTGCGTGCAATTGCCTGTGTGCTGCCACTGAAGAGCAGCGTCTTGCAGCGGATCTGTATCTCTGAAACAAGGGCCACATCAAACAACAGAGGGGCCCATGCGTGTGTGCAAATGTGTCACACCGCCGCAGCAGGACAGAACAGCCACTGCGCTGCCTTCTTCTGCCGCACGGCTCCCTCACATCCACTATCCACTATCTATAAAGACACTCACTGCCACAGCAACCATCCACAGCGCGTTACCCGGACGGATCACACTCATGACTGTCGCACTTTAAGTTCCTGCCGCGATGAGTCACACACAAAGCACCGCACAGACCGTCGCAGCGGCAACAAAAAAAGCAGCGCTGCAGATTAGGGAGGGCCGGCCAATCACACGCGAGAAACGGCGCACGGGAGACCAGTGGGAAAATCAGATGGGCCCAGAGACCCCAGAGGCTCCAGAGGCACCTGGAAACTTTTCACTCTTGTGTAAGCAGAGATGGCAAGTTTAACACGCACGCAGGGCCTCCTTCCGATTATTCACTGCATTGAGGTTTCCAATCTTCCACTTTTCATATATAAGTATTCTCACTTGTGCAATCCCTTGGTCAGTTCAACTTTTTCTCTTGCCAATTCGTATTCCATATTACCTCTTGACACTATCAATACCCCTCCCGTAACAACTACAACTAGTACATACATACAACAACTACATCAAAATGTGTGGTATTTTCGCTGCTTTCAAGCATGAAGACGTCCAGGCTTTCAAGCCAAAGGCCCTACAACTCTCCAAGAGAATTAGACACCGTGGTCCTGATTGGTCAGGCAACATCGTCAAGAACACAACCATCATGTGTCATGAAAGACTAGCTATTGTCGGTCTAGACTCAGGTGCTCAACCTATCACCTCTGAATGCGGTAACTACATCCTATCCGTCAACGGTGAAATATACAACCACATCCAGATCAGAGAGAAGTTCCCAGACTACAAGTTCAAAACCCTAAGTGACTGTGAACCAATCATCCCGCTCTACTTAGAGCACGGCATCGACGCTCCAAAGAAACTAGACGGTATGTTCGCTTGGTGTCTGTATGACGCTAAGAAGGACCGTATCGTCGCCGCAAGAGACCCGATCGGTATCACCACCCTGTACATGGGCCGTTCATCCATGTCCCCAAAGACTGTGTTCTTCGCTTCAGAATTGAAGTGTCTAACTGACGACTGTGACAACATCATCGCCTTCCCACCAGGCCACGTCTACGACTCAGAAACTGACAAGATCACCCGCTACTACACCCCAGACTGGCTAGACGAGGACCGTATCGCCTCCACCCCACTAGACCTCATGAAGATCAGACACACCCTAGAGAAGGCCGTCAGAAAGAGACTCATGGCCGAGGTCCCATACGGTGTCCTCCTATCCGGTGGTTTGGATTCCTCCCTGATTGCATCCATCGCCGCCAGGGAAACAGAAAAGGCCAACGCAGAATTGAACATCCAGGAGTACGACGACAACCAAGGTAAGCACCTAGCCGGTGTCGATGACAAGGGTAACCTACACAACGGTGGCTGGTCAAAGCTGCACTCGTTCGCTGTCGGCTTACCAGGCGCACCAGACTTGAAGGCCGCTAAGAAGGTCGCTAAGTTCATCGGGTCCATTCACCACGAACACACATTCACACTCCAGGAGGGTCTCGACGCCCTAGACGACGTCATCTACCACCTGGAAACCTACGATGTCACCACCATCAGAGCATCCACCCCTATGTTTTTGCTTTCCAGAAAGATCAAGGCCCAGGGTGTCAAGATGGTCCTCTCCGGTGAAGGGTCCGATGAGATCTTTGGTGGTTACTTGTACTTCGCACAGGCTCCTTCCGCCGCTGAGTTCCACACCGAGTGTGTCAAGCGTGTCAAGAACCTGCACTTTGCAGACTGTCTAAGAGCAAACAAGTCCACCATGGCTTGGGGTCTCGAGGCACGTGTGCCATTCCTGGACAGAGAATTCCTAGACCTGTGCATGAACATCGACCCAGAAGAGAAGATGATCAAGCCAGCAGAGGGCAAGATCGAAAAGTACATCCTAAGAAAGGCATTCGACACTACAGACGAGCCAGACAACAAGCCATACTTGCCAGAAGAAATCCTATGGAGACAGAAGGAGCAGTTCTCAGATGGTGTCGGCTACTCATGGATCGACGGTCTAAAGGACACCGCCGAAAGAGTCATCAGCGACGAAATGTTCGCCAATCCAAAGGCTCACTGGGGCGCTGACATCCCAACCACAAAGGAAGCCTACTGGTACAGACTCAAGTTCGACGCACTATACCCACAAGCAACCGCCGCTGAGACTGTCATGAGGTGGATTCCAAAGGCCGACTGGGGGTGTGCTGAGGATCCTTCCGGTAGATTCGCAAAGATCCACGAAAAGCATGTCGACAACTAGGTCTATGTGTGCGTGTGTACTATGTATATACGAATGCATACACACACAACTCGAATATCTATGTAATTAGTATACAAATTTATAATAACTAATTTGCCTATGCATAATTGCGAGTGTTTTAAAAATATAATATAACTAAATATGATTGAAAATGTATATACATATATGTAAGAATATTGATGCTTGTGAGGTGGGGGTAGACGGAGGGATGTGTCTTTCTATACCTAATAAGAACTGCTCTCATTCGACTTTAACGACCCATTACGCTGTAACTGGTAGTTGTCGCTGTCCTTCAGGAGGTCATACCTCGTGACCCTATCCGGCCTCTTCCCCTCTACAGCCTCTGTTGCGTCCCTTCGCACGACCTTCGAAGACAATATACTTTTCAGAGAACTGAGCTTCATGACCATTGTTGATTTACTACTGTTTGTTATGTCTGATATCTTGGTATTCTACGGTGTATGTACTAGCCGGAGAGAATAACGTGATTGTTTATATGTGGTCCTTCTTCAAGATAATACAAGTAAAAAGAATTGACATACCAGGCAACCAGTAAGGATATTCCAAAAGTCACTTGGCCCTTATATATATATATCGTTTTACCGTGGTAGACACCATAACACTGCATACGCTCCTTTTTGCTAACTCAAGAAGACAACGATGCTCTTGCTTCTACACACTCGTTCCTATGCAATTATCCCTATTCTTCAGCCCAACACAACCACATAGGTGATCCATCAGATCCAAAAATAGACATGGGCCCTGTCCGAACGGGCACGGAGTGGCTTATACACGCATCTTCGGGCAATGTTCCTAGGCACCATTCACAGCCTGCTTACCGCATTTCCACATATGGTTATATTTTTTTCTTGCCGAGGGCGCGAGAGAGCCAGAGAGAGTACGCCTCCACTGCGATCTCTGGGCACGACACGCTTGTTTACATCCCAATGAGATTCCTGGTCCCTCCACCGTTTTAATGAGTATCTTTCGCTGCACACCCATAAGAGTACAGCAAAAAGACAATTACTCTGTATGGATATTGAGTAATGGGTAAGCCTCGGGTCTGGGGACAGGTGCCAGAGTGTGTTTTGCTGTATATTCAATAGTAAGCGGTACGAGCCGTTTGCCAAGAGCAAAGTGTACTGCTTCCAATTGTCGCATCCACGGTTGCAAAGTATCCGCAGCCACTGTTAGCAACACCGCTTGCATCTTAGTCGGCTCTTCTCTCACAGTATCCCTATAAGGTGGCTCGTTAAAGGCGTTGGATACGATACTATCATATTTGCTGATACACTATGGTGAAGTTTTTTTCCTGCGGCCGAGGCGGCTCGGATGCACACGCAGCTATCAAGGCTGAAAACCAGAAAATATTATGCAGTAGCCGGAAAGACATACCCAAATTGGCCGAGCATATGCATGCATGCACTTTGGACCACAACTAGTCACCAGAAAGTGTCTAGACCGGCTGGTCTCGGCTCCGTCCCAGTTTAGCCGAACCGTATACTTTCATGCATCGTTTAAAGCCCCGTTGTATGGCAGTACCGGCACCCATTAGACTACCTTCTCAAGACGGACGGCATTTCTTATTTCCGTGTATTTTTCAAGGCAGTAGAAGATCACTAATCGCCTACGAACAGTTCACTGTTCCATAAACATACAATAGTACGGTAATCTATTTATAGATATATATATATATATAGGTATGGCGATAAAAAACAAAAGTATATGTGATAGTGTGGTGTACTATTTAGTGGCATCCTCGTCGTCGTGTTCATCATCATTGTCATACTCGTTCAAAAGGGCCATACTCTTTTCTAGTTCCTCAACACACTTCTTGTAGTAGGTGAGTTGTAACGTTTGGAAAACCTTGATTAGCGAGATTATTTCCATATCGTCGGTGAATTCCAGCATGGAGTCTGCGGCAAGGGTTGTGTTGGTGACAAAATCGTCTTCTAATACCTCCAATTGCTTGAATTCTTCAGAGACTTGCTCTTCAAGTACTGGCTTCTCTTCCTCGGTTTTCTTTGCTTCCTTTGGCTTTTCAGAGTTTGCATCTTTTTTGGCTCCTTTCTTGCCCTTCTTTGGATTCTTAGCGTCAGTGGCTTCCTTGGCTTCCTCTTTTGTATCCTTGGACTCTGCACTCTTCTTTGTCTCTTCTTCTATCTCCTTAGTCTCTTCTTTGAGATCTTTTGTTTGCTCCTTCATTTCGTTGACGGCTTCCTCTTCCTTCTTTGCCTTCTCCTCATGTGCGGTCTTCTTTGCTGCCTCTTCTTCTTCCTTCAACTTGAGTTCGTGGCGAAGGGTGTCGAACTCTAATCTTGAGTCCTCGACTCTTTGGCGCAACTCTGTGATCTTCTTGAAGTCAACACTGATTAATTTGTTTAGTTTTTGGTTGAACTCCTTCACCATCTTTTGGTCCATCTCGACCTTGCTCTTGTCTATATTCTGGTAGCATCTGAACCATGAATCAAAGACACTGACCAGGTCGTTCAAATCCTCGTTTTCTTCTTCGATAGCCTCGGAGCCGTCTTCGTGGCCTACCTTTTGGTTTCTCTTTTGCAAGTCCAGTAACATGACTTTCGAATCGAAGCCGGCTTTGCTGATGGCACCGGCAAAGGACTTGCTCACGATAAGCTTTTCTTCCTCCTTTGAGAGATTGCTGTCCTGTCCCCACCAGTCGTTGATGCTTTCGCTAATGTTTGGTGGGTAGTCGTAGCCATCGATTTCGAATGTGCCTGTGACGATGAGGATCTTCTTGAGGATCTTCAGCAACAGGTCGGACCGGTTTTCCAGCTTGATGTAGCTTTCTGGCAGCTTAGAGATCTCGTCGTTGGGGATGGTGCCTACTTTTTCCTGGAAGAATCTTGTTGTCTTTTTGATATTCAAGGGAGCCGTGGTGCTGGAGATCTTTGATTCGACCTGCTGAGCGGCCTCGGTCAGACTAGTGGTTAGTTTGTCTAGGGAGAAGTTTGAAAACATTGGGGGGTTGCAAGTTAGGGATCTCTGTTTGGTTGAGTCTTGGCACGGGTGGTGTTCCTCTGTGTGTGTTCTCTTGTGACTATGTGTATATGTGTTGTTCATTTCTATAATTATTTTGTTTTCTATTCTTGCGCTGTCCGCCGGGGGAGGTGGGAAGCCGCACCAGGGAAACATTACCCTGTTTGGTGGGGCTGCTGCTTCAACAGTTGTGGTGCTTTCTGCAGAGATATTCTGTATATTGCAGTTTTATGTAATGAAGAAACTATGTAGATATAGAGAAGGGGTATGAAAACGGGCTAGAGAGGGGTTACTGGTGTATCTATGTCAGAAGGCCGGTGTCCCTCGACAGTTGCGTCGTCTACTGATACTTCGTATAGTCTGCTATGGTGGTTGTGATGTGATTCGATGTCTCTTGAAGCCCTCTTGAGTGCTTGTATTTCCATCAGAATTTCGTGCTTCTGTGCTGCAAAGATGCTGGCGTTCTGGAGGTAAGTTCTTGTGAGTTTGAACTCGTTGAGGTTGGTGAGGGTGTTGTTTTTCTGTGTTATGGCGAGGATCTGTTTGTTGAGTGTAGCTATCCGGTCTTCCTTCTGCTTGATCTGTTTATCGTAGTAGTCAGCTTTGGAGCTGTACTCCTTGGTTTGTTCCCTTGAGAGATCATCCAATTGTTGTTTATGCTTTTTGTTTTCGTATTGAACGTTATCGAATACTTCCTTTGAATAGATAAACGTTAAATCGTCGTTATTTTCTTTTGGTTTGAAATATACAATCTGTTCAGGTGATTGTGTTGTAGCCATTGGGTTGGTCTTGTACCTGTTCTTGTTCCTTTTCTTCTGTTTCTTGGTCGCCATATCTGCGTAGTAGTCATATGGCAGCTTGGGGGCCTTGGTTGTATCGACAGGTTCAGTGATGTGCTGGTATATGTCTTCATTATCGATATCTATTTCTTTGATTCTGTGTATTTGTTGTGAGTCCCTTAATAATTGCAAGTTCTTTTCCAATTGTGCCAAGTGGTCATTCTGTGCTTGTTGTGCGTGGTCTGTGGTATGCAGTGTTTGCGGGAACTGTATATCCCTTGCGAACCTCTGGGTCTTGGAGATGTTTCTGTACCCGAGTGCTCCCGGGGTCTTCTTATTATACTTTGAGTTTGTTGAAGAGATAGGGTATGTGGCGTCTCTGAGACCATTAGAGTATGCGATGTAGTGTTTGTTGAGGGAGGACCTGAATGGCGACAAGTATGCGTTGTCCTTGTTGATTGTTGCATGGATGAAGTCCTGCTTGGCGTGATCGTTCTTGCTGTATGTGGTATCGTAGATGATCTGGTCAAACAAAGCGTCTGGGTATGTAGTCATGGTATATAGTTGGTGCAATTCAGGAGTCTACCAAGACAAGACAAAATAAGATAAGAGTGTGCGGGGACCGAGACAGCGTGCACAGACCCCACACGCTTATATATTTGGTAAAGCATACACTCCCCAGTGAGAGTTGTTATATAATGTGTCAAGTAAGCAGAGCAGGGTGTGTCTTCATTGGGGGAATGGTCTGTACCCTTTAAAAAAAACAGAGGGCGGGCATCGCACCCTTTGCCTGAATTATTTGACAGTGACACAACTCCCCTAAAAGCACAGTTGCTGGTGGAGACGGGGGAAAGACATGGTCCCCTTAAACAGACAGACATATATATAGAGGTGGATTTGGAGTGTTCCAACCACACAAGGTCTCTTTTTTGCCCAAGAGATAAACATCCACTCCTAAAAACAACAACAACAACAACCACACTACTACGATGCTGCAACTAGTGGACAACATCCTGCGTATAGTAAACTTCATCTTCCTGGTGATCGCCATTGGTCTGGTGTCAGCGCTGCTGAACACACAGAGCCACCATTCCTCGCGTGTGAACTTCTGCATGTTTGCCGCTGCGTTCGGTATTGCAACGGACTCGCTGTACGGCGTGTTTGCAAACCTGTTCGATGTGCTGGCGTACCCTGTGATCCTGTTCGTGCTGGACTTCCTGAACTTCGTGTTCACGTTCACCGCGGGGACGGCGCTGGCCGTGGGGATCCGCGCGCATTCGTGCAACAACCGCGCGTACCTGGAGAAGAACAGCATCACACAGGGCTCCGGCAACCGCTGCAGACAGTCACAGGCCGCCGTCGCGTTCTTCTACTTCTCCATGGCGCTGTTCCTCGCCAAGATGGTGATGTCGCTGCTCAACCTGATCGCCAACGGGCCGGTGGGCTCCGGGGTCCGCGCACGCTTCGGCGGCAACAGACGCAGCACCAGGAGAAACACGGGCGTGCCCATCCCGGGCACCTCCCAGATGGGCATTCCGGACATCTCGCAGGTCTGAGGCTGTGCGGGTGTTTGTCTCTTTTATCAATTTTACGTGTCTCTTTTCTAATCTATTTAAATACCCTTTACCGCTTTTAATAATACTATTTATCTTTTTGATCATGTGACTATTATGTGTGCGTGTGTGTGTGTGTGTATGTATTTGTGTATGTATGTGCGTATGTGTGTATGTGTGTATGTGTGTATGTGTGTATGTGTGTATGTGTGTATGTGTGTATGTGTGTATGTGTATGTCTACTGCTTCTTTGCTACACTCTTGCCATGTCTGTCGAAGGGCTGCAGTTGTTTGACCACCCGCTGCGGCACTGCGCGCCACTCCTTGTAGAGCTGCATCCCGACGCTGGAGCAGTTCCAGAGCGTGAAGGGTGCCAGACCCACGGGCAGCTGTGGTGCGTACCGCCAGGTGCTGGTGGCGCCACACGTCTCAATGCCGCCCAGGTTGTCCACACCGAACAGCTGCACGTTCGGCTGTGTCCCGGATGCAGATGCAGATGCAGATGCGGCACGGGAGGGCCTGGGCGGCTGCAGGAAGTGCAGGTTTGCCGTGTTTCTGAACAGCGGGTTCTCCCGCACCGGGTACGTGACGGGCCGGTAGCCGCTGTAGAGGATGTCGTTGCTGAGCTCGGGGGTCTCCAGGTACCGAGTCATCGGGACCTTCGGCAGCTTCCGGAAGAACTGCTGGCTGTGGTGGTGGTTGTCTTTCTTCAGTTTGGTCAACGATCTCTTGGCCAGGGTGGATTTCATAATTGTGTGCGTGTGTTTGTGCTATTGTATGGTGCTCTGCTGCTGTCATATGAATGTGATAGCACACTCCCCCCATGGCTTATATACTGATGCACTGATAGCCGGAGTGTCCCCTGGCGATATCGGATCAGCGGGCGGCACTTTTGTCTGTGTCTCTCTGTGCGGAACGCGGAACACGGAACGCGGAACACGGAACGTGGGGAAATGGGCGGTTAATTCGGTGCGGACTCCGCGGTGGGAACAGCAGCTCCGTGTGTAATGATAACGCACGTGACACACACCCACCAACACAATTATTTTTTTTCAATCTCACGTGCCCGCCTCATCGGGTTCGTTGAAACTTTTGGTCAACGATTCGTTGAATATACATGCTTATAAGCACTATGCTCATATGAAATATACCAGTGCCCCCACAATATCCTCCCACCAGCACCAGCACCATCCTCACTACCACCATGTCCTCCGCCATCATTGCAGAAAATGCCGCTGACCTGAAGAATGCCCTACACCAGTACCCAAACTTCCCTCAACCGGGCATCCTGTTTGAGGACTTCCTTCCTATCTTCACAGACCCAGTCTTATTCCAGAAACTGATCGACTCATTCAAGATGCACCTGCTAGAGACATTCCCAAACAAGAAGATCGACTACATCGTCGGTCTAGAGGCTAGGGGATTCCTCTTCGGACCAGCTCTCGCACTAGCACTCAACGCAGGCTTCGTACCAGTTAGAAAGCAAGGAAAACTCCCAGGTGAGTGTGTCAGTGCATCCTACGAGAAGGAGTACGGTACCGATGTATTCGAAATGCAAAAGAACGCAATCGCAAAGCACTCCAACGTAGTCATCGTAGACGACATCATCGCTACAGGTGGCTCCGCTCAAGCCACCGGTGAACTCATCCAAAAGGTAGGTGCAAACATCCTCGAGTTCAACTTCGTAATGGAACTGGACTTCTTGAAGGGAAGAAACAGACTACAAGCCCCTGTATTCACCCTCCTCAACGCACAAAAGGAAGCCTTGAAAAACTAAGTACAACAATCACACACACACACACACACATATATATATATATCTATACACATATACATATACCTACTCTGTACGCTCGGAATTCTTTTCATCAACCTCTTTCAACAAAGTCCCAGGTACCACACTCCAATCAATCATCCGCCCGTGCTGCGTATCATACAACCATTCGTTGATCTTCCGGAAATGCATATTCCCAAAGAAACCCCGACTCGCACTCAATGGCGATGGATGCACACTCTTCAACACAAGAATATTCTCATACTTGTCCCCGCTTTTCTTCCGCATGATATCCTCCACCAGCTTGATCGCATTGTTCCCCCACAACAGAAACACCAACGGTTTTCCGCTCTGTTCTCTTTCCTCGATCAGAACCTCGACTACACGTCTAGTGAACTGCGACCACCCATACTTGGAGTGCGAGTTCGCTTCGTGTGCACGCACTGTCAACGAGGTGTTCAACAACAGCACACCTTGCTCACTCCACCGTGTCAGATCCCCAACCTTGTTGTCCACTACAAAATCGCCGTAGTTGCTCTTCAATTCCTTGTATATGTTCTTCAGGGATGGTGGTGCAACCGTAGGCTTCTTCACACTGAACGCCAGACCGTGCGCCTGGTTGAAGTTGTGGTACGGATCCTGACCAATGATAACGACTTTCACATCTTCCAACGGCGTCAGACGCGACCACGAGTATATGTCGTTGGCAGGAGGGAACACAGTCTTCTTCGCACCGTACTCCCTCGCAAGCTGTTCCCTCAACGACACGAAGTACGGTTTGGTAAATTCGCCAGAAAGCTTCTCGAACCAACTCTCCTCGATTGTGCTCGTCTCTACCTGCAACAGCTTCTTCTGTTCTTCAGTTAAAGACTCAATGAACTTCTGTTTGACATTACTGACAGGTATCTCACCTTCAGACTTCTCCATGGGCTTCTCCTCGGGCTTCTCATTGGGCTTCTCCTCGGGCTTCTCATTGGGCTTCGTTGCTGCAGTCTTGGGCTTCTTCGCAGTCTTGAAAAACTCATTGATCGTCACTTGTCCTCTCTTACCTGTACTACTACCGACTGTCATTGCTATTGTCCTTAGCATTAGCACACATACCACCCTATAATCACTACCACACCAACATACATCTTCAAACTCATACCATCCATTTCTCTTATCCGAACTTTACGTGTCTGATGCCTTTCTCGGTGGCTCTAAACTATTTCCGTGCATGAAAATCTATATACGCTTTTTTTTTGGCCTTTTCATCTTCCCTTTATACAGCAACTGTAATAAGAGTTGGAGAGAGGCTCATACTATTGAAGCAACCGCCACACACACACACACATATATATATAGCACTCGGAGACGCTACTATACCATTCACGCACACGCATACACGGTCCCCAAGAGTATCCCCCAAATAATTGCATCATTGAAGGACAATGTCGATGCACAGAGAAAACTCCTCAGTGCTGGACCCAACAGATGCAACTGGGAATGAAACACACCCTATACCCTTACCAACCGACAAGGACACAGTCAAGAACGGCTCAATAAACAGCAACACATTGTCTGTTCCGTCAACAACGAGAAACAGAACTTGGTCCTTCTGGAGCAGACAACAGAGCATCGAAGAAACAACATCAGACAATGATAACGACCAACACACAACAAACACAAACGAGGTCACAGGAAGAGCAGTACTCCCCTCAGACTCAAGCCCATTGGCAAACACATACCTCCCATTTGACCCGAAAAGACACAAAAGCTCCAGCACACATAACACTCAGAACACAGACGCGCAAGAACCCGAACAGGAACCAAATATCGTAGTACCAAGATTCGATATGCTGCCGAGCAAATCAATATGGACAACAATGACTGATTTCTTTGGTGGCAGAAACACCCACCCACAGAAGTACGTCTATAGAGTCGATCCCTTGACAAAACTGTACGAATTCACTGACAATGGAAAGCGACCCATACGAATCCTGATAGTTGGGGTCCACGGGTTCTTCCCCACAAAGGTACTGAGAACATTCATAGGTGAACCCACAGGAACCTCAATGAAGTTTATCACAGAGGCTGAAATCATCGTTAGCGAATATTTTAACAGTAAAAAATTACCCTTCCAAATCAGCAAGATATCATTAGAGAAAGAAGGTGAGATATTCGACAGAGTCGACTTCTTCTACGACGTGATGAAGAACTGTTCAAAAGAAATAAACAACTCCGATTTCATATACTTTGTATCACACTCCCAAGGCTGCCCCGTAACAATAATATTACTAGCCAAACTAATCGAAACAGGCATAATCAATATCGATAACTCAACCTTGTTCAACAACCAGAATAGCAACCTCGATGACATTAACCTGTTCAACAACAAGAAAATCATCACAATCCTCGGAATGGCAGGGATCAACAACGGCCCATTCTACGGCAGAGACCAAACATTGCTCGTAAGAGCGTACCAGACCATTGCCAAGGACGCAATGATGGAACTGTTTGAGCTACAGAAGCCGGACTCCATCCAATCAAAAAAATTAATTCACAGCATGAAGGTTGTAATCTCAAACAATATCAAGCTGACCCTAGTAGGGTCAATCAACGACCAATTAGTACCGCTATACTCCGCATTTGCATTGTTCGCGACCCACCCCAATATATTCAGAGCGACATTTATAGATAGGAGCACAAGAACACCAGCTTTTATAACAAAAATTGTCAAAATAGCCGGGTGGCTACTGAACCTAGGCTACAAAGACCATGATATTATTAAAGAAATCAGTGATTCATTGTGTGGACCATTGACCGGGGGTGGCCATTCCACAATTTATAACGAGAGACAAGTATACAGGCTGGGCCTCCAATTTGCATTAGAAACATCGGATACAAATGGCAATGTCCCAGTCATATACCAACCTTACAAAACGTCCGAACTGGTAAACAATCCTTACCATCTACCTTGGTGTATGAGGGGCCTACTATTCGAGACTAGGCGGCACATGGCTAATGAAGAACTCAATGAATT
Source organism: Jamesozyma rosinii (assembly GCA_003708425.3). Classification (NCBI taxonomy): domain Eukaryota; kingdom Fungi; phylum Ascomycota; class Saccharomycetes; order Saccharomycetales; family Saccharomycetaceae; genus Jamesozyma; species Jamesozyma rosinii. The sequence goes on from PPOD03000267.1 coordinate 63,361, forward strand.
GTACAGAGAGTACGAAGAGTGGAAGCCAGAGTCGAAACAATTGAAAGATATAAAATATAGATTAAACGGTCTTAGGTATAAACTATAACAGTATCTCAGCATGTATACATAACACTATTTAATGTTTGTAGCGAATGACAATGCCCACCTTCAACCAAATACTGCTTAGAGATAGTTTCCTAAATAACGATATCAATTTCAGGCAAGCTACATTTTTACACTAAAAAAACAAACAAGTAAAATATTTCTGCGTTATCTGAACCCTCGAACAACACACATACACACAGATAGATAATAGTCATATAACTGTGCTATAGAATAGATCACACAAACATGAAGATAAGTTTACTTATATTCATTTGGATCTTTCACTCATTGCAGCATATTTCTTGCGTTTCCGGGTACATCCATGCAAACGATATAGCCCATCTGAAAGACGAACATGGGATTGTTCGTATCACTGAAGCTAATTACGAACAGTTGAAAACCGGTACAAAGGACCAATTTAATGTCATATATCTAACAACAGATAAAGTTGATGAAACAGGTAAACCACAATGCAAAATATGCGATGAATTCGAAAATACATACCGCAAAATTGTCCAGATCATCGAATCACAGGCTCCACATACCCCAGCATCTTACTTTATTGCATATGTTAACGAGGTCCCATCATTAATAAATGATTTCGAAATGAAGAATATTCCACACTTGGTGGTCTATCCACCTGCAAAGAAGGGAGAAGAGGATGCTTTTGTTTGGGCCAAATCGCCCTTTCACGAGTACCCATTGACTATCGAAAATGCGAACAATGCTTTGCAGTTTGGTAACTTCTTAGCAAAAATTTTAGAAATATACATCGAGGTAAATGAGGATTTCCAAGCAAACGAGTTCTTTCTCTATTTTGGTATATTTATGGTGTTTTTCATATTTGTGAAGAAGGTGGTATGGCCAAGAATTAAAGACCAAAACGTCTCAAAGATATTTATGATGCTAGTATCGTTTGGAATCATATTACCCAGTATCACAGGCTACAAATTCACACAGATGAATAAGATACCGTTAATTCTTCGTGATAAAAAGGGTGACATAATGTACTTTAGTGGAGGAACGGGCTGGCAATTCGGTATCGAAGTCTTTAGTGTTTCATTCATGTATGTCCTAATGGCAGCCCTGATGATTCTGCTAACATTGCTGAAGAGCTCTATATTAGAATCTGTTATCGATGAGAATTTGAACGATGTCCTCTGTACTTGCACTGCGGGTGCTTTGTTTTATACATTCTCATATTTCCTGGACTGTTTCACTATCAAGGACCCAGGGTATCCATATAAATACTAGTAATGCATGTGTATAATAAAAAAAATATAACGAATATCATTTATTTTGCCCCGTCTGTAAATCTTATATAACTAATTCTGGGATACATATATATGTACTTAGTTTCTATCTTTATTGATGGATACCATCTTGTGTTAACAAACTTTCCTCTTCATGTTCTACTTCCTCTTCCTCTTCTTCCTCTGAGCTTTTACTAATAACCACGAATGAGCCTAATATCAGTAGTGCACCTAAAGAATACACCAATGGCATTGATTTGTGTTTGAAAATGAAGTCACCAAGCATGGCAAAAGGTATAGTCATACTCAACCCAACAGAAACAGTCAAAGGACTAGTCAATAGCATTGCCTTAGCCCAACAGAAGTCACTGATGAATGTTATTATACAATTGATGATAATGATGCCAATAACCTCCTTTGTCTTCGGCAATTCGAATATCTCCCAACCCAAATAGTGCAAGACAATCAGAGATGGCCATAGGAATAACAGTGTAAACAGACCAACAAATCCGAAGAAGATCTTCATGTTGATTCTGCTTTCGTCTCTGACCTTCTTTTTCAGCACAGTACTGTACACACCGTATAAGAGGGCGCCTGATACGGCAAGGAGATTACCGAGTAATGTTACAAATGCACTTCTTGCGTCGGAGTCGTCATCTGAGCCCAAGGTAAGAGGCTTCACAGGAAGGTGTGAGTCTGCCTGTGTCACCAGAAACATGCCAACGAATGAGATGATGGAGCACAGGACCTTTGGCTTCGTAACAGTTTCGACCTGGCATAAAGCACCGATGAACAATGTGAAAAACGAGGAAGTAGAGGATAAAATGGTCTGTGATGCCACTGAGGTGTATGACAGAGAGGCATTTGTTGTGAAATTTGCTAAAAACCACAGTATGCAGAACTGGGCACTTAATCTGATTGTTTCTTTCAGGGACAGTCTATTCATGGAGGTGTTGTCTTCGGCATGCTGGGCAGGTATGAGGGGAGTACTTGCAGTTGCAATCTCACCCGCGACCATTTGGCTACCACTCGTGCTGGTGGTCCCCGTTGTTGCTGGAGAACTGGCCAGGGTTGGTAGATTTTCCAAGTCATTGTCCTGAATTGTCTTGCTATCAGAACCCTCTTCCTCGATTATCAACTCCTTACGGATGCTGAACTTTCCAGTTTCTTTATATGCAAATAGGATGTTTTTCAAAGTGGGCACAAGGTAGAATATGAATGTCGCTGTGTTTATGTAAGTAATGAAGAATGGCTTCCGGTACAGGTTATCCTGGAATATAATGTTGATTAGAAAAGAGGAAAGCACCCATAGCGTAATCACTACCCCCAACAATATAAGACCGAGGGTCCATCTTCTGCTTATGTTGTTTACTATCTTTGTAGAGGACATGTATAACTGTTGTATCTGGGTTTAAGTGGTTGTCAATAGATACACTCTATTGTTCTGGAAACAATGCTGAACCTTAAAAGTATTGTGCGGAGCAGCGTGTCTTCAAATGTTCACAAGAAGGCTAACAATAAGCAGACCTGAATTCCAAAACTACAGAGCACTATCAGGCCCAAGGGTCAGATCACCGGCAGCCATAAGCATCGTTTATCTGTCACCATCGTATTTTTCACTGAAATTTTTCACGATATGTAAATTTCCTGCAGGAGACATCATCCGTGTAGTCCGTCGCTTTGCACGGCAGCGTCTGGGGCCAAAAAAAAAAAGTGGCAACTTTGGATCCGCGAGAAGAACTGGAGGTTAAAGAAAATCTAGTTTGGCAGCTTTGGGATTGTTGTGCCCACTTGTACTCGTGGATAGCAAGGGAGGAGGGTCTATATTCGCAACTTCCATCTCACTACCAATTGAGATTATATTCACAGTTTTTCTAGTTATATTGTTCATTATAATATGGGTATGTTTGTCCGCTGCAGAAGTGGTTGTTGTCTGTCTTTGGCCGGCGAATTTGAAGGTGGCACTAAATGTGTAGGATCTTCGGTGCGGGAGCCATTGGCACACACGATTATTCGTGAATCAGAAAGGATTACTAACAAATGTAACATCGGTATTGATTTTGCCCGCGATTTCAGGATGAGCCTGTGATTGTGGTTGGGCTGACCTTTGACCCTTATTTTTTATTATTTATTTTTAGCCTCAGGATTAAACAATGGTACAGCAAAAAAGATGTCGTTAGAAGAGTTTCTCGGGGATGATTCCCTGGGAGACTCTGTTTGGAACGAAGACGATATTAATCTAGACGCAATCAACAACACAACAAGCATTGAATTATTTAAACAGTCTGCCAAGGCTAAGGAAAGAGAGAACGGCAAGTACCCAAACTCAAATCCATTCGGTTATAGACGCAATAATGAGTTTGGCCAGCAGCAACATGGGGATCCGTCAAGAGAGGGATACTCTCCGCATGGTTCATATGGGGATGGTGGAGATGATGGCTCAGGAATGGCAAAGGGCCCTCCATATATCATCAAGTTTTCATGCTTGCCTCCAAAATTTTCCAATGGCGATATTGAAGAACTGTTTCAAACTAAATACACAAAGTTCATCAAATTTAAACTGTTTTGGGAAGTCAACAAGAACCCCTCCATCTCAACTATAAAGAACGGAAGCGTGTTTGACCAAAACTTTAAACGTGATTCGAAAGTCGCATTCATCGAATTGTACACTTCCCGTGACATGCACAAGATTTTGACCTTCTGGGCTACCCCACTCAAAGAGATCTACAAAATAAACGTAGAGCCAGCAAACTTCGACGACTTCAAGGACTATAGAACAAAAATCGAACTGCTAACTGATAGAAACGATGATGCGGGAAGGCCATATATCCCTTCAAAGTCCAAACCAAATCCATTTGGTACTGCAAAACCAGTGGACACACAGTCAAAAGTGCTTGACATTGAAGAAAAGATGGAGAAATTGCATGTTGAAGATACAACAACATTAAGAAGGTTGTCAGAAAATGAAGGAAACAGTCCACTGCTCAACCCACACGCAGTAATCCATCCAAAGAATGGTGCTATTCACGAATCACCCTTTGAAGACTCAAATCCAGAGAAACAAAAATTCACAATACTGAAAAAACCCACACTGAGCTATTCTCAAGTATTGCAAAAATCAGTTGAAGAATCCAAGAAGCCTGCTTCAGCTAGGTCTCCTACAACATCAACTCCCGAACCAACACAGACCACTAACGAGGTCGGTTCCAATGATAACGAGGAAGAATCCAAAGAAATGCAAAATGATATAAGGGAAGAGGATCAAGGAGCGCCAAATAGTGATGATGAATCATCTGAATCTGCTGACACAAATGACAGACAATTTAAGTTCAAGAATGTCGAGCGGGATGCAACCACATCGCAAACTAGATCACAGCACTCTTCTAACAGAGGTTCTTACAATAACAATAACTCCAGGGGCAGAGGAAATAATTCAAGAGGAGGCTACCGTGGTGGCCGTGGCTCTTACCAATCAAGAGGTGGCAGCAGCAACAGAGGTTCGAACGCATATTCTTCTTCGTATAACTCAGGTGCAAGCCGTTACGACTCAAGGAATAATGACGGCAATTCAGACAATAACTCTAACCCAAGGGAAGATGCCGCACAATCTTATTCGATGTTCAAACCAGCAAGTGGGTTTTTGGATGGTGAGGATAATGACAGAGATGGAAACAAAAACAGCTTTAGTAGCAACAATAGTAGTAACAACAGAAACTATCACAGTCATGGCAATAGCGGCAGAGGTGGATTTAACAGTCGCGGTGGTGGTAGAGGTGGTAGAGGTGGCAGCCGTGGTGGTCGCGGCGGACACAGAGGATCTTACCGTGGCGGTAGCTCAGGCAGGTTCGGATCTGACTGATAAAGAATATAACACGTGCAATATTGACTTATATTTCTTTTTCCAAATCTTACCTAGTTTCTCTTTTCCTTCGTTTTGTATCTATATATATGTATGTATAACTTGGTGTTTTCCAAATGAATAATTTTTTATTTATATGTTGCGTATATCTTGTTTAATATATTAAGAAAAATTTATATAAAGATGTATATCCAAGAATTTGTAAATAAATTAAACATCATTGTCTTTGCTCTTGTAATTGCTGTTGATTAGCCATTTTTCTCTCTTGTCTGCCCTTTTTCATAACTTGTTTTAACGCTGTACTATCTAAGGGATCTAATAGTTCAAACGAACATAACAATCCCTCACTTACACTCATCACAGCACCCCAGTTATCGAACTCTCCGCAGTAATTAGGTGCCGAAAACACGGTTACCAAGCTTCTATCATTGAAAAATTCATAGCCGTCCTCAACAACCATATGTGCTCTACAGACCAAATCAAATCCGAATTTATTTAAAAATTTATTAATCGCGACCTTGTTGTAACAGTAACTCACTCCTCGTTCGTTATCTTCCCACTCGTTAGTTGAATCCGTTGGGTCAGACCATAGTAAGTCGTTGATCAATCCAAAATCGGGTACATCAGTTGGCCTGCTGACATGTCTAATCTCATCCATAGAATTCAAAACCGGAGAAAGTCCACCATGGACACAGAAGATTTTCCCAGCAACTATGGCTGCTAATGGCAATGTGTTGAATGTATCTACAAACACTTTCCATGTCTTTATGTTACACCGACGCTTACATTCATCATAGAATCCGTAAACTCTTGTAACATTTGCACATTCGTGGTTTCCTCTCAGCAAGAAGAAATTCTCAGGATACTTGATCTTATAGCAAAGCAATAGTAAGATTGTCTCTAGAGATTGCTTACCACGATCGACATAATCACCAAGGAACAGATAATTTGAAGACGGCGGGAATCCACATTTTGTGAATAATCTCAGCAAATCACCATATTGGCCATGAACATCCCCAACAATCTTTACAGGTGGAGACAGCTCTAGTAATGATGGCTGTGATAAGAACATTTCCCTAGCCTGGTGGCATATTTGTGATATTTCTGAATTTTTGAGGCAAACATTCTTGGTTCTTTTTGCTGCATAGCCCGCATCTAGTAATTTCTGTATAGTCTCATCGATATTGATAGGCTTGACAACTTTTTTCTTCTTCCCCGTCAATTCGTTAACAGCATCGAGAGAAATATCCTTGCCCACTGAACGTAGATAGTTCAGTTTACTTTCTGAATCTGGTGCATTATCGCCGTTAGTGATAGTTGTCTCGCCATTGCTGGCCTTGTTTGGACTTAGTGATGACGTGAGTGGAGATCTATTACCTGTATAATCTGATTGTGAAGATGGGTAATGATCGTTTGCTAAATGGTGCATGGTATCATTTGTACCTGAGAAATTAGTTTTTGTTGATAGATGAGAACGACTGTTTGGAGTAGAATTGTCGTTATTATTATTCACAGCAGCACCAAAATAATCATCTGCTTGATCTGAAGGCTTGGAATTATCATTTAACCGTAATAAGCCTGGAGAGTTTATTGGTGTACTATATGCAGTTGTTGTAAGCGAACCTAAAGAGGATTTCCTACTATGTAAAGATGATGCAAATGAGTTTGAACGAGACATTGATTGTGGGTTCATGCCAATGTCAGTTGCGCTATTATTATTAGAATTATTCTCACCATTAGATAAAGACGATGGGGTGTTGTCAGACTTTCTACGCTGTCTTGATGAAGATGCACTTCTAATACTCGACGGTCTTGAAGCGTGGCTATGTTTGGTAGAATCCTGTCTCGATGTTTTGCTCGAATGGTGAACAGAATAACTTGTGCTATTAGCTGGTTCGTTCTCGTCGTCAGTTAAGGCACTTTCGTAATATTGAAAGGAATTCGAAGAAGCTGCATTTTTACTATTTTTCAATATTGGGGACTTTGGCTCCATTTTTATCATTGATGGTGGCAAGTCTGTCGTTGTATTAAAACTTGATCTTCTTATCGATAGTAACTTTGGTTGAAGAAAATTTTTGGAACTACTGCTATTACCATTGTTATTTATGTCTGTGCTTGTGCCAGTATCTGTCACACTTGTAGTTGGTATTTCGCTGCTGCTGTTACTTGTTTTTAAAGTACTCTGGATGATTGGGGCATGCTGGGAGTGGGATCTGCGATGAATATGAATTTGAGAATTATTGTTGGAATCTGGATTGCTGCCATTCGTTGCAGTTTCTATATTAGAATTATGTTTTCGAATTATGTTTGAATCAGGCAATATGTTACTAATTCTGCTATTGCTGGAACCGTTTGCTGGATCCTCCGTCTCACGATTTGTTATATTTGTCGAGTTGCTTTCTTCTGCCGAGTCAGCCACAGATGCAGAATTTGTTGATGATCGCCTTGATCTGTTGGATTTATTGGATTTATTGGATTTTACCGATTGTGAAGTGTTAGATCTTGGAATTGGCGGCCTTAGACGGACCGGTGATGATGCTGGACTGGGGTCTTGGCTTTTTTCTTTACTGGTCTTCGATTTAGGCTTCGACCTTACGCTGGATGGGGTTGCATTTGTAGTATTTTTCTTCTTTCCGGAAGAAGACTTGGAACTTGAGTTACCCATTTTGAAGTCAGATCACTAAATGACAATGTATGTTGTTGGACACCGAACTGGTATGACTGTTAAAAGAATGGACCGATGACTGTGTTCAAATAAGAAATCTATTTATAGAGAGTACGGTAAAATATCTCCAGAAAAAAATTTGTAATTTTTCTTCTATAACTCTGAAAATACGAACGATACAGCGATGTATATTATAACTCTGTATCTCTTTCGATCTCTCTGGAAATCGTTGATCTTTAATAGTTTCTTAACACACAAAAGAGCAGGATAGGCTGAGGTGAATTAAAATATCGGCTATAAGTATATGATGCACTAGATGAAGACACAAATAGTACTGAGGGGATACTGATGGCAGTGTGTGATTTCTATCTCTTTGTACTGTTTCTCTTGGCAAGTGAAGACCCTGTGCTGGATGTGCAAATGTGTTACTTGTTTTCTGGTATCCTTCTTCATGCTTCTTCCTTTTTTTCTTGCGTGAGGCCAAAACTGTAAAAATAGTCCTCGTTATAACCGAAATCGCTGTGCACGGCGCTGTTAACACAATCACAGTTACAATTGAAAAAATTTAATAGAGGTGGTTGCGATGATGAGTACAAGTCTGTGCTGGTCTGTATATCGAGGTGACAGGTTAGGTTCCGAGAATCAATATATTCAAGAACAATGGCCACCGAAAAGGAAGAAGAATATGTCCACAAAGTTTATAATGAGATTGCCTCGCATTTCTCAGAAACCCGTTACAAGCCGTGGCCAATAGTTACCAAATTTCTGAATGATCAATCGATGGGCAGTATTGGAATTGATGTTGGATGTGGTAATGGGAAATACCTTGGCATCAACCCGAATATATTTGTTATTGGTTCGGATAGGTCGGACGGACTGATTGGCTGTGCCCGTGAGATCAACAAAGATTACAATGTAGCAGTGGCTGACGGCTTGCATCTACCACACAGGGATGATAGTTTTGATTTCGCAATATCTATAGCAGTAATACATCATTGGACTACCAGAGAAAGGAGAGTACAAGCTATTAGGCATATACTGAGCAAGGTCAAAGTAGGTGGGAGAGCATTGGTGTATTGTTGGGCATTGGAGCAGAAGGACTCTAGGAGAGGCTACCATAAGGGAATGGACCAGGATGTGATGGTTCCATGGGTGCTGACAGGTAAGAATAAGAACGAAAATACAGTCGAGGAAAGCAGGAAGCACAGCTCTGAAAAACCTGATTTGACCAATATCCCTGCAAAGGAAAGAGCAAGCTACATTTCACAATGGAAGAAGGACCAAGAGTCGAAAAGATTAGAAAAGCAAAGAGACCTGCTAAAGAAACAACAAGAGGAAGAAGAGAAGAAGAAAGACAATACAAAATACAGGTTTTACCACCTATATCATAAAGGCGAACTAGAGGAAGACTGCATTAGTGCGGGAGCCAAAGTCGTGGATGGTGGCTATGAAAAGGATAACTGGTATGTCATAGCAGAAAGAAAATAACGCAAACTCCATATATAAAGTACCTTGATAGCTATGTATCTACATCACTGTATAGTATCTGCATTGTGAATCATCTGTATTTGTTGCACATGGCAGAATTTAGAACATTATAGAAATCCGCGTGGACGATAAAACAAATATAAAATACCCTTTTCCCAACAATCCTGATGCATTGAACCAAACGTCACAGACAAAGAAAAGAACGTAAAGGGATCATACTGCTATCGGAATGCCTATTGTTAAAGCAGGTGACAAAGAATTCCACCTCTCCCACGAGGAAGAGGACAAGCTAAATCAGTTCCAAACAATAACAGACTTCCCAGAGAGAGATCTGGCATTGGTTATCAAGTTACTTCAAAGCCATAGCTGGCATCTAGAGGCGGCCCTAAGCCGTTTCTTTGATGCCAACTGGAAAGTGTCTCTACTGGATATCGAATCACCATCGGCATCACCAACATCTCATACAGCCGTGCCAACAACAACAGCAACAACAACACCGCCACAGTCCCCTATTCAGCCACCACTGCCTGAACTCGGGCCAAGACCAACACATATGAATATGAACATGATGGAGCAACTGCACATGGATGCTCATCATGGAAGACATACTCAGTCATTTGTACCTTCTCTGCCTTTAGTAAATGCACTTCCAATAAATTACAAAGACAAGTTCAAACTGGTAGGCTTAAACAACAACCAAACTAATATCTATAACAAATCAAACCCCATTTTTATTATTTTAATGTTGATACCTAATGCATTGCTTAAGTTAGTATCTCTTTTATGGTCCGTCATTTCCCTTGGCTTGTTTAGTCAAGGCAACAGTTCTAAGTCTGTATTATTCAGGGTCCCCAAGTTGCCGTTTACTGATAAAGACCCCATTAATTTAAAAAAACTGTTTGTCAGGGAAAAGGAAGAGGATACAGTTGTTATAAAGAAATTCGAAGAACTACTAGGGGAACGCAGAGTAGACTTCAATGAGGCATTGATGATTTGCCAAGACGAGTTTAAATTCTTGTTGGTAGTATTGGTTGGAGAGGTTAATAGCTCTGACAAGAATGGTGATACAGAGACAATCGATGAAGAAAGAATTGATACCAATTCACAAAAGTTTTTGACAAATGTCATGTCAGATAACGGTGTATTGAAAGTTCTGGAGGATTATAAGGATAATATGATCATCTATTTAGGGTCTGTAGTTGAGTTGGAACCTTGGTTAGTTGCCAGGAATTTGAACGTCAAGTATGCCCCCGAGTGTTTATTAGTCGGTAACGTGCTAAATGGAAGTGGTTCTGTCAATGGCACTACCAGGTTGTCTGTTTTATCAAAACTGAGAATCAATTCTCCAAAGAAATTCCAGAATTCGCTGAAGGTTGCAATTGAGAGATTCAGCCCCGAATTAATAGTAGCTAGAACCGAGAAAGAGGAATTGAGAATGGCAAGAGAAATCAAACAACTACAAGAGCAAGCATACAAAGATTCGTTGAGGAAGGATCAGATCAAGGAAGAGAATAAGAAGGCTGCGCAGCAAGAACAATTGAAGCAAGAGCAATTGAAATTGAAAAAGGAACAGGAAATTAAATTAAAGGAAACTTTAAAGCAATTAAAATGGTTGGATGCGTGTTCGGGTGTATTACAAGATAATGATACAGGCAAGGAAGAGACTTCCCAAACTGGCGATTTTGCAACATTACAAATTAGAACTTCAACTGGTGCTAGAATAATTAAGAAATTTAGAAAAGAAACGTCATTGCATTCGATATACACAAGTATTGGTTGTCATTTGTATTTGAGCAACAATTCCACCGAAACAACTGAATGGTCGAAGAGTATTTGTAATAAAATCACTGAGCTGACAAACGATGAGACGGTTTTATGTTTTAAGGATGTCGAGATTGTAGAAGATGAAATCGATTTTACTGGATTAATTCAAATTGTAAAAGACGAATTGCAAAAGTGGACCGAAGATAGTGATGAAAATCCACCAATGCCTATTGATTTTGAATTGGTTTCGCCATTTCCAAGGTTCAAAGTACCTGTGGATGAAAACCTGTTGGTAAGAGAAGTCTCTCAATTATGGCCAAACGGAAGTTTATTAGTCGAAGAAATTATAGAGGATAATGAAGAGGAAGACGAATAAGACGATAAAGTAAATTGAATATTGAAATTCATGTCATAATATTCCATATTAAGATCGTATATATATATTCTATAATCTCGTATATATATACTATAATCTCGTATATATATTCATGAATACCTCTACATTTAATCACATCCTAATATGAAAATGTGTTATTAACTCGGTAATTTTCTACTGTTTATCATAGTACATTTACCTATTTCAAGCAACACAATGAAATTATTGAGAAATCTTGGCAGTCAAACACATTGTTGATCTGTTCCAGTTAAAACCTTAAGAAACCCAATCTGCCAAGTATATTTGCAAAATCCAAATAATTCATGTATACCCTTTCACCCTTTGTCGCACATGCCATCATCTCGATAATCCCAGTGCTGTTCTCCATACCAATGACGTTCGAAATCTTTTGAAGATCTTTAATACTCAAAACATGGTCTTTTAGTTTAACAGAAGGAAATTCTTTATCTCTGCCTGAGTTTTTAACTAGCATCGACCAGAATTCAGTGATTACTGACTCATTGTCTATATATACAAGCAAATGGAAGGTAGACTGAAGTATCTTATCAAACTCTATCACCGAAGTCCCTTCCACTACCAAGTCTTCCTTTCTAATCATTTTATACAACTCTTTTGGTAATTGTAAATCACTATAGTAACCATCCAGGTCATTTGTCGTCATATCCTGGTCAACACTATACATTGCAAATGCATTCAGGATTTCATCCTCGACTTCCTGCGGAATCTGTGCCTTAGTAAATCTCTCCACCTGTTGATATGATAGTTTATCACTCATCGCAGTCTCCTGTCACATATTTCATCCCAATCTGTTGATCAATCCTCTTAATCGTTCATTGGTAACTATCTATAGTCCTCTGTAACTATCCTGGGAAACTCGATTACCCTCCTATATAAATCGCCTCCCAAAAAAGGAAGAAAAAAAAATCATCACCAGGGAAGAAACAGCAAACAAAGAAATTAAGAATCGTTAATAATGGGATAAAGAAAGATTTATCAAACACAGAAGGAAGCATATATCAGCAACACAAAAGAGAAAAGATACGAACTACTCCGACTGTAATTGTAGCTAAGAAATTAGGTATGAGTGATAGTAACGCTTCCCAACCCCCACCGGATCCTGTGGCAACAGTTACCGAGCCTCAGGACATTGCGATTGAAGCTCAGACTCCAACTGAAGGTACTGCGTCTGATCTCAAACGTGCACATGATCAGATTGATGATGTTAAAAATGAGGATAAGTCAGATGTGAAGGCTGAAGAGACAAGCACTTCAGAACAAACAGAGTCCAGTAAAGATGAAGAGAAAGACAAAGATGGAAATGAAAACGAGAATGATGGTGACGATGACGAAGACGAGGAGGATGAAGAGGAAGACGAAGAATCCGGACCAAGAAAGAGACAACGTCAAGAAAGAAATAGGTTTTTGGATATTGAAGCTGAAGTGAGTGATGATGAAGACGAAGACGAGGATGAAGAAGAATCTGAATTGGTCAGAGAAGGTTTCATTACTCGTGATGATGAGCATGATGAAGAGGGTGGTAATAGAAGAGATGATAGACTGCATAGAGAATTGGATCAAGATATGAATAAAACATCAGAAGAAGATGCCCAGAGACTAGCCAAAGAGTTGAGAGAAAGGTATGGTAGAAGCAGTTCAAAGCAATATAGAGCTGCTGCACAAGATGGTTACGTTCCACAGAGATTTCTTTTACCAAGTGTCGACACCGCAACAGTTTGGGGTGTCCGTTGTAGACCTGGTAAGGAAAAGGAATTGGTTAGAAAATTATTCAAGAAGAAGATTAATTTAGACAGAGCTATGGGAAAGAAAAAGTTAAAGATTCTATCGATTTTCCAAAGAGATAACTACCATGGTAGAATCTATATTGAAGCACCAAAGCAGTCTGTTATTGAGAAATTCTGTAACGGTGTTCCAGATATTTATATCGCACAAAAATTATTAATTCCAGTGCAAGAATTACCATTGCTGTTGAAGCCAAACAAGTCTGACGATGTTTCTATTGAGGAGGGTAATTATGTTCGTGTTAAGAGAGGTATCTATAAAGGTGATTTAGCTGTGATTGACCAAATCAGTGAGAACAATTTGGAAGTCATGTTGAAGATAGTTCCACGTTTGGATTACGGTAAGTTTGACGAAATCGACCCAGCAACTAACCAAAGAAAACCAAGAAGGCCTACGTTTGCTAACAGACCATCTCCACAACTTTTCAATCCAACAATGGCCTTGAGACTAGATCAAGCAAATCTGTATAAGAGAGACGACCACCATTTCACCTATAAGAACGAGGATTATATCGATGGTTATTTGTACAAGTCGTTCAGGATCCAATATGTTGAGACCAAAAACATCCAGCCAAATGTTGTTGAGTTAGCCAGATTTGGTTCTAAGGACGGCTCTGTTGATTTGACGAACATCTCACAAACAATTAAGAAAGCCCAGGCCTCGAAGGTGTCCTTCCAGCCAGGTGACCGTGTTGAGATTTTAAGTGGTGAACAACGTGGTTCAAAGGGTATTGTTACCAAATCTACAACACACATTGCCACTATCAAATTGCCTGAGTTCCCACTAAAGCCATTAGAATTTCCTATTTCATCTTTGAGAAAAATCTTTGAACCTGGTGACCATGTCACTGTGATCAATGGTGACCATCAAGGTGACGCCGGTTTGGTGCTAATGGTTGCACAGGGTCAAGTAACATTTATGTCCAATCAGACAAGACAAGAAATTACTATTACTGCCAACAACTTATCAAAATCGATTGATTCTACGCCTACATCTAGTGAATATGCACTGCATGATATTGTTGAGTTGAGTGCTAAGAACGTTGCATGTATCATTCAAGCTGGTCATGATATCTTTAAGGTTCTTGATGAGAGTGGTAAGGTATTCACCATCACAAAAGGTTCGATACTGAGTAAAATAAATTCTGCGCGTGTACGTGCTGCTACTATTGACAGTAAGGGTAATGAGATCAATATTGGTGATACAATTATTGAAAAGCTAGGTGCACGTAGAGAAGGTCAAGTTTTATTTATTCAAAGTCAGCAAATCTTTGTTGTCTCGAAAAAGATCATTGAAAACGCTGGTGTTTTTGTTGTAAATACAGCCAACATTGAAGCTGTTGCATCTAAGGATAATTTACTAAGCAGCAAAATGGATCTCACCAAGATGAATCCAGATATCGTATCAGCAATGGGGCCACCTTCTGCATCTGCACCACGCCCGCAAGTGCGCATGACTCGTGAAGTGGCTATTGGTAAAACTGTTAGAGTCAGATCTGCAGGTTACAAAGGTCAATTGGGTATTGTTAAGGATGTCAATGGTGATAAAGCTACTGTTGAATTACATTCGAAGAATAAGCATATCACAGTTGATAAGAGAAAATTAACATATTACAATCGTGAGGGTGGTGAAGGTATTACTTATGATGAGTTAGTTAATAGACGTGGTAGAGTTCCACAGGCAAGAATTGGTCCAAGTTATGTCAGTGCGCCAAGAAATATGGCCACTGGTGGAAGAGCTAATGAGCCACCATATGGTAACCAAGGCCTGACCGGTGGTATGACACCAGGCTGGAATAACTCCTTTGATGGTGGTAAAACACCAGCCGTGAACTCATTCGGTTCAAACTCAAACAATACAACTGGTGGTACCTCAGCATGGGGAGGCACTTCTACATGGGGTGGACAAGGGTCAGGCAATGCTTCATCCTGGGGTAGTGGTGGTGCTTCTGCATGGGGTGGTCAAGGTACAGGTGCAACCTCCACTTGGGGTGGAGCCTCTTCATGGGGAAGCAAATCCACATATGGTGGTGCCTCAACCTGGGCCTCCAGCGGTGACAACACCGGTGCTGCTTCAACCTGGGGTGGAGGAGAAAAATCAAGTTACGGCGGTGCCTCTACATGGGGCAACAAAGAAGGTGGTACCTCTACATGGGGTGGTAACAGCACTGCTACCAACAGTAATAAGAATGCAAATATCGGAACTGGTAATGTATCTGCTTGGGGTAATCAAGACCAAGATAATAGATCAGCCTGGACTGAGCAATCCAACAACGGTGGGAATAGTACATGGGGAGGAAATTAGATAACCATGAATTAGAGCCATTCGAATAAAATAACGAAATTTAAACATCAAAATTGAAAACATAATGGTATCGATTTTCCTACAGCACGTTTGGTCGTGCTATTCAAGATGATTACTTATTCCTGTACGGCGATTCTACCTTTTATCAAACTTTTGTCAAGTCCAAGCCTATTTTATGCCGTGTTAGCCTAAATGAATATGTTATTGGTTGTTTTAGTAGGAAATGTTTCTTTTTTCCTTATTTTTGCATATATTATGAGATATTATTTATTTTTACTTAATTTTATATGTTTGTATATATACTTTAATTTACCAATTGTGTTAAAAACAGCATTATGTACAGGGAATGAAAGGATGCATGCATTGGATATATTGTCTTATCTACAGGTATAATTTGGCTAGTGTTGGACTGCTAATTTGTGCATCGAGACTACAATAGATTGCTTAAATCACCTTGTCACTCTTGAGAAACTCACCGGCTTTCTCTCGGGTATCTTTCTTTTCTTCGCTTCTGTGAATAGTACATGACGTTTGGCTATTGGGTCATACCTTACTTGGTGAACCAAAGGGGCACCCTTCTTGACAGTAATGTGTCTTGAAAATCCTGTGGCTGCTGTAGATAGTAGCTTGATAACAGATGTCAACTTCTTTGCCTTAGCCATCGTGTGCTGTTTTTCTTGGTATTGTGCTGTAGTATTCGTTATTGCCTTGGTAAGATATCAGAAGTGATCATGCTATCTGATCAATGCTTGTTACTATCCGCTTCATGTGAATCGTAATGAACTTCCTTGTAATTTCTGTTGAAGAAACATCCAGTAACTGTCGCGAAGTACGGATATTAAATATCATTATACACGAGTAATTTTGCCTCTGAAAAACTTTTCTTGATTTTGGTCGTGATGAATTCCATTTAGAAAAGATACTTATTGGGCAGTAAATGTGAGCATTGGCTAGCACGTTTGTGTTTAATAGCACATTATTTGGCAAGAAAAGTATAGAACTGATTGACAAAATGGCTGAAGTTGCTGCTCCTGAAATTATTAGTAACCCAGATGGTACCAAATCCATCATCACCTATAAGGTTGAGAATGGTGAAAAATTCAAGGTTACCCAAAAGATGAAAGAAATCAAAGTCGTTGAGAAGGTGCACAAATCAGTTGCCATGAGAAGAAACTGGGCCAAGTACGGTTCTGAAAAGAAATCTCCTCCAGGTCCAAGTGACGCCACTTCTCTAGGTGAGTTAGTAGACTTGAACCTAAGCAGAAACTGGAAACAAGCTGAAGAAGAAAGATTACAAAAACCTGCAGTCACCTCTGTTAAGACTATTACATGTAGATACTGTGGTAACAGTCATTACACAATGAATTGTCCATTTAAGAGCATATTGAACGAAATATCTGCATTAGAAGATCCAGCTTCTCTTGAAAGCCAAGAAATGCTACAAGAGCAAGCCGCAGAAGACAGTGGTGAAGGTCAAGCAGCCGGTGGCAGAACTGTCAACGGTAGTTATGTTCCTCCATCTCGTCGTGCTGGTGCTAAGGATCCATCTTCCGATGCTTACAGAGACTCTAGAGAACGTGATGACATGTGCACTTTGAAGATTATGCAACTTAATGAAGATGCTGATGAAAATACATTGAAACAAGAATTATTGTTCCCATTCGGTCCAATTCAAAAGGCAGTTGTTGTTAGAAATAGAGAAACTGGTAGATCTAGAGGTCTTGCCTTTGTTACTTTTGTTGACGTACAAATGGCCGAAAAGGCCTTGCATTTCTTGGACGGTAGAGGTTTCATGAACTTGATTTTACGTGTCGAATGGTCAAAGCCAAAGCCAAAGGAGTAATAGATGTGCTTCTCTAGCAGTGTGCAGGAAAACATATAAAAAAGAATAGTTATGTTTGCATAACAGAAACCAAGGATATTTTATCTCGACCATCTATTTAGTATGTATATGTAATAATTAACTAATTAAATAGTGTTTATTTGTTTATTATATTTTGTCGATTTTTAATCTTGCATTTTGCCAAGCATTCAAGCAACCAGTGATATAGTTGATGATGATTTTGGTTATGTGTTTCAACATTGAGTTTAGCTTCTCGTTTATGAGTGTGACGAGGTGGCGCAGACTATTCATAGCCGACTCGTTGACCTGTATTATATCCTTCTTGATTAGTTTGAAGCAGTCGTTCAACTTTTCAATTTCTTTGGTTAATTTCTCGATCTCTTGCTCCCGT
>PPOD03000267.1:81231-91547 GCA_003708425.3 Jamesozyma rosinii
CTCTTCCGATCTACGATCTTCTCGTTTATGAGTGTGACGAGGTGGCGCAGACTATTCATAGCCGACTCGTTGACCTGTATTATATCCTTCTTGATTAGTTTGAAGCAGTCGTTCAACTTTTCAATTTCTTTGGTTAATTTCTCGATCTCTTGCTCCCGTTCCAGCTTGGTTAAAAACTCAGGTTCTAGTTGGCCAAACTTGGTAACTTTTTTACCCAACTTCTTCCTTTTCTTTTGCAATTGATACTGTAATTGCTGTTGTTTCTGCTCGTGTTTAAACTGTTCTGTGTCGTTTGGATCTGTGTCGTTGTTGGACGGTTCATCCTCTGTGTGATTTATCTTTTTTACTATGCTAGCAATTGTAGGGGATTTTACAGCATCCCTGCTCAATGCAACATCCAGTCTGGCCAGTTTGTCTTCAAAATCCTTCAGTTCATTGATCCTATTTGTTCTCTTTTCGATTGTGTTGTGAATAATTTGATATTGGCAAATCTTGAGGTTTTTAAAAATTATTACTCTTTTGGAATCCATTAGGAACTTAATAATCTCATCGATCTGTTCTTCCACTAAGTTTTGGATGTTGGAAGTAAGGATCTCGAGACTGACATAGTTAACATCGAATGAATGGCCAATTTTTTCAATGCCGCTTGATAGAGGCGTGAATGGGTTGTTTTCCAAACTTAATGCATTATAGTATGCGCCTAGTTCAGCGAGTTGTGCTGATAGTGTGTGTAGGTGGAACTTGTTGTGTTTGATTTTATTCAAAAATGGTTGGAATGTGGTCAGGTAATTTGCAAGCTTTGTTTCGATCTTAATGAATTCATTATTGATTGATGTAAGCTCTTGGTCATTTTGAAGGCTTGGACTAGGTAGCACGGAATTAACTGAAGTTGGAGACGGCAACAGCAGATGCAGTGGGCTTGGTTTGGTTTGGTTTAAGGGTGGGGCCAGTAGGTTATTTACCGGTAGTATTGATACTGGTGGTGAATTCGTGACATCCTTCCAGCTGTAATCTGGGTTTAGGAATTTTTGGAAGATAGTATGTTCTTTGATTTCTGGAACAGTGTTGCAATTGTTCAAGAATGAAGAAAACCTTCTCTTTCTCTTCTCTATGATTTGAACATCGTTTTCTGCGTTGATTGGGTTTAGAAAGTATTTGATTATTGAGTGTTTTGATGGTATTGGGGGTACTATTATTGTTGGTAGTAACCGCATGAGGAGCTGGTGCAGCGAGTTGAATTCCGAATAGCGCCTTATTACTTCTTTCCCCTGGTATTGTATGACGTATCCGATGGCATGTTTACCCCATGGGTCCTTGTAGTCGCCGGACTCTACTATTTGTATTTCCATATCTGTTTGGTCTTGCATGATTTCCGTCTGGTTCTGTTGCTGGGCTATTGCCATGGATAGGGATAAGTTTTCGTACGGTTCGAAATTTGTAGTGAACGAGTTTGGGTTCGTTATCACTGAGGAATCTGATGACTTGGGGGAGTTTGTTCTGGAACGGCCAGTGTTGTTTTTCAAATTGAAATTGGAGGCGTCTAACGGAAGGTTTGTATCTGTTATGTTGTTGTCTTGCACACTGTCGTCTTGTCTATCTGTGTCGCAGTCTATATCTGAATCCTTTACATCTGAGTCGGTGCAGTAGTCATAGTGGGGCCTGAAGTCTTCTTTATCGTCGTCGTTTACTGGGTCAGGCACTGCTGCAACGCCGGATGCGTACATGTGGTTTGTTCCAGTAAATGGGTTGTTATCCTCTTCCTCTTCTTCCTCTTCGTCCTGGTCTAGCTCGTTCCTAAACACATTAGTGTTGTCGAACGTGTGTATTCCGTCTGTGTAGTTGTGTGACATTTGTATAATGATTGTGTATAAAGTGGTCTATCTGTGGGGTGTTCTATATAATATGCTGATGGGCGCTTTTGATGCAGATCGTTGGGTGGAGGGGGGGTTCTTTCTCTGGTTGTCCTGTGTGTATGTGCTTTCACAATCCCATTTTCAAAGGGTGTTTATATTTCTAAAAAAAGGCAAAGGCTCAACGAGATGGAGGGGCAAGGGCAAAAGAGCGAAGCAGATAAGAAGGAAAAGCAGGGCAGCGATTATAAAATAAACATGTTTCTTGTAGTATATATAGAAAATATATAGATTTATATATAGTATGTACACAGTAGTTAGATCGGACAGGCGAAGCGACCAGGTGATTATTTCTTTGGGGAAGCTTCTAGTGGCTTTCTTGCGACAAACAGCATCATTGGGGTGAAAAGCTTGGACTTACCACCAGCGACCAGGCCCACGGCAGCGTTTTCTAGGGCGTCGGTGACGGCGACAGAGCCCTCTGGGGCAACACCTATCTTTTCCATGGCGTAGACCATGGTGTTGGTGAACTTTCTACCTAGATATGAGGTTCTGAAGAAAGTGGCGATGTCGCTTAGGGTTTGGACGTATCTCCAGTCACCGGACAATGGGTAGTACCATGGGACTTCATCGTCGGTGTCAGCTAGGTCTTCGTCGACGACGACTTCGAAACCACAGTTCTTTAGGGCGTCTCTTGCGTCTTCGATGCCGAACATCTTTGGGATACCGTCCCCTAGTTCGATTTCGTAGGCGATCTTTCTGTGTTCTTCGTTGTTTTCGTCGTAGTTCTTGGTCATGACCCATTCGTAGACGGCGAAGACACCACCTGGCTTTAGGACCTTGTAGATTTCCTTGTAGCACTTCTCCAGGTTTGGAGCGTGGCAGGTGGCCTCGATGGCGTAGACCTTGTCGAAGGTGTTTTCTTCGAACTCCATGTTCATGAAGTCGCCCTTGACGAAGTCCAGCTTGTTTTGTAGGTTGTATTTTTGGGCGTACCATTTGGCCTTTTCGATCTGGTAGTCGTTGTTGTTTAGACCGATGATGTTACAGTTTGTGAATCTGCAGATTTCTCTAGCTGGACCACCGACACCACAGCCGACGTCTAGGACGAGATCGCCTGCCTTGATGCCAGCCATGTAGGCCAGGTAGTGTTCGTGTCTTGCCATAGCGGCTTGGAAGTTTTCACCCTTGTAGAATCTGCAGAAGTGGAAAGAAGAGCCCCAGCCGTACTCGTAGAAGTCGGTGACGACGTTGTAGTAAGAGTGTGTGGACTCGTTGTAGTCTTCTAGACGACGTTCCTCAGCTGACTGGTCGGTCTTACCGTCCCAGTGCTTTAGGTACTTGGCGACAGCGTCCTTTTGGGCGTTTCTGTCCTTAGAGAAGAGGGCAGACATACCTTGTTTCTGAGCGGCACCTTCACCGTGCAACTTCTTTGAGAAGTCAGCTTGTCTGGATCTTAGTTGTTCGGTCTCCTTGCCTTCGAATTGGGTTGTTTTAGACATGTTGAATGTATCTATGTGTGGTTGAAGTTGAATTTTGTCAAGTGTTTATAGCAAGAGGGGGGAAAGAATAGATAAGCATAAGATAAAATGCAATAAGTATATAGGTTAAGAGACGTGTATCAAGTAAAAGTGCGTGTCTGTGCAAGCATGTAATGTGTCTCTGAGCAAAATGAGTATATATATATAATGTCCGTCTGTGTGTATGTAATATAATCTGCATGGGATGGGGCCTGTGGACTTTTTCAGCTGGTCCCTTGCTGTAGTTTTTTTTTTCATGGCAGTTGTCTCGAGGAAGCAGAGAAAAGGCGTGCAGAGAGGGCGAGAGCCTTGGGAGGTTGTACGACCAGGAAGCATGGTGCGATATGCAGGCGAGGGGAAAACCCGGTAGTTAAGAGACGGATGTGTAGAGTGGGAAGCAGAGGTGGCACAGAGGTGGCACAGAGGTGGGACGGCATGTCATAGGATTCATGATAAGCGAGGTATTGGATGTCTGGTCCTGTTCGAGAGGGACAGTTGACCATCCCAGATGGGGGCATTGTACTATGGGGGACGACGTCTTTGCTGTTGGTGACGATCCTTACAGTTGTCGCAGTGGATGTCGCTACGGTTCTGACGGTTGGTGTGCCAGCGGGCTCGTTTAGCGATGGCGCGGTTGCAATTTATACGAGGCAGTTGCCGAAGCTGCTAAACGAGGGCCGGAGGGTTTCCGCGGAACGGGACGGTGGGACGGCGCGACTCCGGCGGGGTAACCACAGGACGGTGGGCGGGGTAACCACAGCACACACCGCCGTGTTCCCACGTGACCCATGACTGTGTGGGGTTCTGGGTGGAGGTGCCCCGATCTAGAACGTTCTGTTTAGTCAGCACAGGCCGCACAGGCCGCACATCATTTGCCGGCGCGCACACCGCAATAAACCGCGCGACTGTGGGGGGAGACCGCCGTCCGAGTCGCGCATTATGTCCCCAGGTGGTGTTACCCGCCTGCACCCACGAACCCTGCTGCTTCTCTCCTTCTGTGCCGCTCCTGGTGCCGCCCGTTTCTCCCGCTGCTGTTTCGCTGCAGGTCGTTTCTTTTCCACGCCCAACTGCACATTCTGCTGCGAAACTTCCGTCACCCTGGAGCAGAAAAGAAATTTGTAAGCAGGAGCTGCGGGCACCCGTCTGGTATATATAAGAAAACGGAATTTGCCACCAGGGGATTCTGCTCAGGACAATGGATGCTCTTCGCCCAAGCAAGCACATACGCTCACATACATACTCACAAAAACAGTACCCGCCATAGTCAACACTCCCCAACATAACTATGAGCACCACCACTGCAAAGAGATCACTGGAGTTCAACTCCATTCCAAACAGCTCCAATAACGGCTCGGCCATCTCGCCAGCTGAATCAGTAGACAACAGCTCAAACGAAAACAAGAAGCCACACCAGGAAATCAAACCTGCAAAGAGATCATCAAGATTGAAACAGCCTGCTTCTACACTCGATGAAGAGGCAAGAAACAAGAGAACTGCACAGAACAGGGCAGCACAGAGAGCCTTCAGGGAACGTAAGGAACGTAAGATGAAGGAACTGGAGGATAAAGTCAACGCATTGAAAAACATACAGAAACAAAGCGACATGGAATCAGAGTTCCTAAGGGGACAGCTTATAACACTGGTCAAGGAACTGAAAAAGTACAGGCCAGAGACATCGAATGATTCACAGGTACTCAAATACTTGGCAAAGCACGAGTCTACCAACAGCAACAGCAGCAGTACATCCGACGTAAATGAAAGTATACAGAAAAAGAAAGACTTTTCGTTCGAGTACCCATGGAACAACAACAACAACAACAACAACAACAAGTACATCATCCCATCCCCAGACGGCTCAAACACCAACTCATCAAGGAAAAACAGTGGCTCCACGAAGGACAAGGCCTCCATCAACACATTTGACAACGTTATCAAGACATACGACGCACCAGCACACGGTATTGAAGATGCATCTCCAGTAGGCAGCGCCACATCAGACAATAAACAAGCTGCAGACCCAGCATCTTTCAACTGGCTGGACGACCTGCTATACAATGATGAGACATTTAGCAAGCAATTGATATCGAATAACAACGGAGCTACAGCAAGTGGCAATAACAACAAGGACACAGCTTTGGATCTAAACCCAATCAATTTCGACAGCAATCTAATATCCAACGACTTCAACTTCAACGACCAGTTCGACGAACAGATTGCCGACTTCTGCTCAAAGATGAACCAGGTATGCGGAACAAGACAGAACCCAATACCCAAGAAGTCCGCCTCAAACATGTCCTCCGCCATAAGCACCCCAGCCTCATCGGTCTCAAAGAATGCCACACCTCTGGATAACCTCAACTCCATGGACACATACTCAAACTCAAACTCTACCTCGCTCGAGTCCTCCACGTTTGGAGAACTCAGCTTCACAAACAATTTCAGCAAGCAAATCAAGCAATCAGACGATATTCCTTTCATTAACCCATCCTTAGCATTCCCTGTAGATAACCTGAACAGCACCCCGTTGTCTATACCGGCACCCGCATCCGCACCCGCATCCGGGCCGACCGGCAGCAATAACTCAGAGTTCTTCAGGGACACTGCAAACACAGGATTCCCCAACGGCGGCTCAAAGAACGAAGACTTCCTTCTGAATGACTACCTAGCAGGCTACAACGACGAAGACGAAGACGACGATGGCGAAGCTCGCTCCACAAAAGAAGACGACAACCTGATGAACGGTCTCGTGAACGAAGAGCCTGCAGCAAACCAAGAAGACAACGACGACGCCCAGGTCGTCCCTTCAAAGGACGACGACCTGTTGAGATGCTCGGAAATATGGGACAGACTCACGTCGCACCCCAAGTATTCCGACCTCGACATTGATGGTCTATGTGGCGAACTAATGTCCAAGGCCAAGTGTTCTGAAAGAGGAGTCGTGGTCAACGCCAGTGACGTACAGATCGCCCTAAGTAAACATCTAAGTTAGAATACACACGCACTTACACACGAATATATAGATATGATCGAAATCAGATACTACTAATGGTTAGCCAAAAAAAAACACAATATATATATATATATTAAAAAACACAACCACATAAATAGATAGTACACATTCGAGGGTATCGCCCTCCTACATAATAATACAATGATCCTTCTCCTCGGGTCCTCCCTCGTTGCAGTAGCACTCCCGGCCGTTCTTGGTGAACCGCTTCATCTTGTCCCTCCAGCGGCCACCGTCTCCGCGGGTCCCGCGGGTCCCGTGGGTCCGACTGTTCTCAGCAGCATTAGCCGCCCGCATCGGCATGCTCCGCCAGCGCTCCAGGGAGTTGGTCGCGTGCAACTTCGCCACCCGGTTGAGCGCCGGGTTGCCCTTGTACGGCCTCCCACGCGGGGTGTCCCTGCCCTGCTCGAGCCCCGCACTGATCGCCTGCGAGTCCTCCGGTGTCACGGTGCCCAGCGCCCCTATGGAGTCGTCGCCATCAAAGTACGAGTCGTACAGGTTGGTGGTCCCCGGTGTCCATTCTGCGGCACTGGTCGTCGCCTGTATGGGGCTGCACTCCACGGCTAGCGCGTCGGCGGCTATGGCATCGTCGTCGGCGTCCGGAAGCCCCTCGTAGGCCGCAGTGGCCTCCAGTAGGGCAGCCTCGCCACTCTCGTCGTTATCAATGATGACCATCGAGTATATGAGGATCTTGCACAGGCTGTGGCCCCACTCGACGAGGTCGCGCAGCGTCAGCATCAGCAGGTTGTCCATCGCGAAGGCGTCGTCGTACAGGATCCAGTCGTCGTTCACGTCCGCGACATCGATCAGGTTGTTCGACTGCCGGATCGCTGTGTATATCTTCTTCTCCTGGTTCATCATCAGCGACGACTGCAGCACCAGCCGGTAGTGGCCCTCCGTGTCGCTGATCGAGACTGACGGCAAGATCGAGTACTGCGACGGGGCAGACGTCGAGCTCGTAGAGATCGTCAGTGACGACGACAGCGAGTCTGCGTTGCTGTCCGCCAGAGACTCCTCCTCTTCCTCTGGGGAAAGCGACTCCACCCTTGTAATTGTGTGCTGCAATGGTGCAGTGTCTAGTTCCAGGATGTTTGAGCTGTTTTCCGCATAGCTGTTGATTGAGATGATCTCGGACGGAGGCGGCGTGAACCGCTCGGCTGGGGCGATCACGGTGCCGTCCGGGTTTCTCATAGCGTTGAGGCCCGTAGGTTTCTGCAGTCTCTGCTGGTTCTTTAGGTCCATCTCATGCACCTTTGGCCGCGAGAAATTGATCTCCATTATACTGCCCCCGCTCTCGCTCTCACTCTCACTCCCACCCTCATCTCCTGAACTATCTGTCTTGTGGTTTGGGTTATTGTTCCTCGTGTTCTGCACTATCAATTCTTCCTCGGAGCTGACCTTGGAAAACCCGGGGATGTCCATGGGTACGGACTCCAATGACATGGACGATGTGCGCGCCATGGAGAAGTTGGGGTACACGAGCATGTCTTCATCTTGATGCTCCTCTATTTCCTGCTTGGGAGGCAGGGCTCCAGCATTGTTGAACAGTATCGGCGGTGTGTCTTCCATTGGCCGTACCTCTGCACCCGCCGTATTTGAGTTGTTGTTGTTGTTTGAATTCTTTTTGGGGTTCACATATTGTAAAAACGTTGAATCATCGAAATTGTTCACTGTGTCTATTAGCAAGTAATGGTTCTCGTGGTTGAAACAGGTCGACTTGTTCAGTTTGATAATCTTGATGTTCTCCAGGTACTCCAGATTGAAATAGTCCTTGAGAAACGTCTCCAAGATCGATATGTCGCCATGCACGTTCTGCGGAATCGATATTAGTATCAGCTTCGAATTGGGCCTGGTGCCCGTGCTCGTGTTCGAGCTCTCGTTCTCTTTATTGTTGTAGAAGTGGTTGTTCAGAAACCGTTTAAGTAGTCCAAACTTCAACTTGTTCTGTGTTAGTTCTTCGAAATCGCCGGCTCTGATGTTTTTCAGGTACCATGACCACAGGCCGTTATCATCGTTATCGTAGTAATCTCCTACCCTCACCGAGCTTTGCATTATGTGTGTTGGGAGTATTGATTGGGAGATAAGTAGTTGTATTTGGTTGTCCAACTTAGAGTATGTTCCAGGGGGGGATTGTTTATACCTCTAGATCTCTGTTGTTTTTTTGTTTGTTGTTGTTGTTGTTGTCTTGGTAGTTGGGGTATGGTTGTTCAACTAGCAAAGGATATATCCTCTTGAATGTAAGAAACTTGTTGTTCTTGAGATAGATACCTATCTCAATTGAAATTGAGTGTGTGGTGTTGAAGTAAGGATTGTGAATAGCAAGCACCAAATTCGGAGCCTCTTGTTGTATTCTCTATATGCTGTAAAGAAGAATACGTATACAATATACCACCCTAAAGGTATCAGAATACTCGAATACAGCAGTATAATACGGCACGGGGATTCAGTAGGGAAACTATAATACTCGCACGGGAATGACCTTATTTGCGATGGGCATGCTCCAGGTTTCTCCCTTCACCAAAAGCAAGAGTAAATTTAATTATCGTAGAATTTCTCTCTTCCCCTCTCTCTTTCTCTCTCTCTCGTGGGTCCTGTCACAGGCTCCATTTCTGGTAAGATAAAAGAATGAGCAAGTTTAACCGCCATCCAGAGAACTGCATGTGCAAGGAACACGGTTATTCTGTCTCCAAGCGAAGCTGCAGAATATCTACGAGCAGTGTGATTATGATCTTTTGGGATAAGCAATTCCCGGTTCAATTATCCTTCCTTCGTCCAGCAGCGTATACTACTATGAATAATTAATTGGAATTGCGGAGTACAGGTTCTGGGCTACATAAACAACGCTATGCCCACTTTTGGCGCTTCGTCGTGCTCGCCTCGCCTCGTGCCACGCTGCATACGGCACACCTGCACCGCACGCGCGCCCTGGGAACCCTACACACAAACAGAGAAACCCGCCACTGGTCCCGGAATTTGAATACAAGTCGACAAAAACACCGCAAACAATTCCCGCAAACATACACAAACGCCGCAGAGGGCAAGCCTTGCACTACAAGGATGCCTGGCAACGGCGTTCCCATTCAAGAGGAGTTGTGGTCATATTTAGCAAGATACCACTCGC
Organism: Jamesozyma rosinii; assembly: GCA_003708425.3. Taxonomy (NCBI): domain Eukaryota; kingdom Fungi; phylum Ascomycota; class Saccharomycetes; order Saccharomycetales; family Saccharomycetaceae; genus Jamesozyma; species Jamesozyma rosinii. The sequence continues at coordinate 90,730 of PPOD03000267.1, forward strand.
TGTGCCTGACTCCCAGCTGTATGAGTGTGTGCGTGTGTGTGGTTCCACGGAATTGGGCCATTATTAGCTTAACAAAGCACATTCTCAGCACGCTGCAAGCACATTATCATGCGCAATCTAACGTCTGTATCGAGCTTGTATACGAGTAGCCAGGTCTCTCCAATGAACACGCACTCATAGCCCCGCTTGTGTGTGTATGTATGGTACGGTCAGTTGGTTGCTCTTTTTGGCCTGTACGGCTTGTCTTATCAGAGAAAAAAGAAACTCTAAAAAAAGGTTAAAAAAAAAGAAAAATCTTTAAAAATAACATTAGAGCCGGAAATTCAAAAAAATAATAACGACAACTGCAGGACTCGAACCTGCGCGGGCAGAGCCCAAAAGATTTCTAATCTTTCGCCTTAACCACTCGGCCAAGTTGCCTTAATATATAAATTTTTGAAGTTTTAGACAGGTTAGTTGAAGTATACGTATTGAATTTTTAAAATGTATTGATTGGTTGTCCGGATTCAATAGTTAGTTTTGAAATGTTTTACTATAATTTACAATACGGTATAGATAGCCTTGCGCTTCTATCTCCTCAGTATGATTACTATTAGTAGATACTGGATGTTTATATTAGAGTAAATATTTAATAGGATTAAATATATGTTTAGTCAAATAATTATTAAAAGGGAGTATATCTTCTTATGTATTGTATATAAGAAATAAAGTAAATAAAATATAATAGGAGTAATTAACATGTGTTCTTATTTATAATCTTCATGTCTTGTTCTGTCGTGATCTATTCAGGTATATGCAGATCATTGTCTTATTTGTCG
>PPOD03000272.1:0-10797 GCA_003708425.3 Jamesozyma rosinii
CTCTAACGGTAACACTATCACCAGACCAGAAACTGACTCTAACGGTAACACTATCACAAGACCAGAAACTGATTCTAACGGTAACACCATCACAAGACCAGAAACTGACTCCAACGGTAACACTATTACAAGACCAGAAACTGACTCTAACGGTAACACTATCACCAGACCAGAAACTGACTCTAACGGTAACACCATTACCAGACCAGAAACTGACTCGAACGGTAACACCATAACAAGACCAGAAACTGACTCCAACGGTAACACTATTACCAGACCAGAAACTGATTTTAACGGTAACACTATTACCAACGGTGGTATTGAAACCGATTCGAATGTCAACACTAAGACTAACGGCGGTGTGGGTAGTGATTCAAATGTATGGACGACAAGGAACTCTGGAGTTCAGTCAACATATTCAAACTCACTACGTTCTACATCGACTTTGGTTAATGGTCCTACAACATCCCACTCTATCGAAATGAATCAAAACATTGGTTCAAAACACGATCTCAAAATTGGATCTCTATTAAGTGCGTTTGCCTTATTAGTTTTACAATTCTAAAAGCTTTAATTATTCGTTTCCCTTTTTTGACATTCTCCTTTATTTTTATCTTTTAGTTCGTTACATTTCTTAAATTATCAAGTTATATACTTTAATGGATAACCGCTTTTTCATGAAATCCCAGAGATTTTTATTTGTATATTCTAGTACCTATTTAATGGTTTGTAGTTAGTTATTTAGGTATAGGAAGCATGCGTAATTTCTACAAGAACAAAACATGTTGAATATAAGGCAAGCTACTATATTTCAGAGCTGGTAACCCGAGATCGTTTATTCAGTGAGCTAAGGATCTCAAACAGAAAGGAGACTTTTAAACAAGAATATAATATACATGAATGCGTAAATTTAGCATCTACTTTAATGTTGGACAGAACTGAGAAGGTGCTCAGTATCGCAAAGCATGGCTTATGGACATGTATTTGACAACGTATAAATAGTTCACCTTGTATGTAAATTGGTATGTAGATTATATATTGCTTTTCATCATATTATATACAAAGAGAAGACATCGGAATGCTTTACTAAAACGACTTGGTTTAGTAAAACAAACTTTTCAGTCACAAATCTTGATGATATGATATATGGTGAATATAAGGCAAGCTTCTATATCTCAGAGTCAGTAACCCTAGGGCTTAGACTAAATAAGGTTGGGCAATATGATGAAATGAGGGATAGGTAGATAAATATAACTAAATGATAATTGGCTAACTTAGACAACTCCTGTATATTAGACGAGAATGACAAGGTGTCCAATAGAGCAAAGCATGAACTAGGGGAACTAGTTCTTGCGTATAAATAATGTATATTATATGTGCAATAGTATGTAAATTACATATGCCTTCTCTTTGACAAAATAAAAAGAGAAGATATCGAAATATTTCACTAATTATGACTTCTATTGATAAAACAAAATACCCTTTAACAACTCTAGATCAACTATATACATATCCTGTGTATTTTTAAATATTTTTTTGTTGGAATAATTTAAGTAATGGTATATTGTTAGTAAATATTAATTTTTTTAAAAAATGACAAACTTATTTAATATTAAATAAATAAATTGCTTTTGTTGGATACTCCATTTTGCTTGTGCTCAAGTTCTTGATTTCAAGATGTTACATCGGAACCCCAATACTTCCAATTATGATTTACATTAGGATTTTGGCCCATGGGATCCATTTACACGAAATTTCTATTTCTATTTGTATATATTGTGAATTCTGTTTACCGATGATAGTTCAGAAACCATATTGATTATGTGATTGGTGTAGACAATATGTGTTAAAGGTGGTTATATTATGTCTCAAAGTAAGGCATCATAGGAATAGACACTTAGCTCTTCAAGCCAAACAGAGTACAAAAATAAACTAAGTGAACAAAACTAAATACAAGTCATGCGAATACGTAAATAAGCTGCCAGAATATACACCTGTGGCAGAGAAATAAACATAGACCTTTTATAATTGTGACTTACTATATAGAATTACAGCGTGAAATAAAACCAATATAATTTTTCAGAGATTTGTGCAATAGTTGTCACTCTGGTCTTTGGTATTCACTTCCCGGAACAAGCAGTGAGAATTTTTTTGTATCGTATGTTAGGGTAAATACATGCAGACAAAATGAGATGTATGCTGCATAAATAGGGAGTATCTTCGACCTTGATCTTTGAAAAACTGGGTTCTCCCTCCAGTCAGAAGTGTGCTCGCTTGGATGCTGCGCGCGCCTCCTCCATTCGATATCGTACAGTCTCTAGCGGGAAAGAGGCATATACTTCATGCCTCAAACACATTAAAAGACCTCCCTTCATCTTTAACAGCATGGAAAAAAGATGGCATGCGTACATGCTGAACAATGCATTAATTCTGCACGGGAGGGATACTTCACCCAGTTGCGAATTTTCAAGGAAGGAACACAGTAAGGGAATACACCGCATTCAGGAAAGAGGACCGTTATCTACTGAAGCGGTAGCTTATTCTGTTCTACATCCCTATTCTTCCTGTTTGAACAGACAGTTGCATTGTTGCAAGGGGCGAAGCATTACCCTTGCTCTGATGGATTAATAAGTCATGCCAGAGCGAGTAGATGCTGACCTTCCCCTCTTCCTTTCTTCTGCAACTACATGGAATCGCAAACACCTAGCATATGTAGTTACACTGTCCTGGAATATCCCCCACCCTGGATCCTGCTCCTCTGCAGGGCTCCCGTCCTCTCAGAAAGATACGCACGCTTGAAGGAACAGGGATTTTCACTAAACTTTTTTTACAAATTGGCCACGAGAAAAGTGTTCCTCTCGAACAAGCCACAGCATTCCACAGTGAGAGTCCAGAGAAATGGCGGAGACCAGAAAGGTTTAGCGGGGAACAGTTCGCAGAACACACCAACAACCACACAGTATGGTGCGGCCCGCAAACAAACAGCCGCACAAAACTGGCCTTTCCGAAAGGGGTGCAGATTCCACGCTCTACATGGAATTGAACCCAAACTCATTAACACTGTTATAAATGGCAAGAAAACGTAATCGAATTGCTCTTGCGGTCATTCTGAATTATGGACTGTAATGGTAGTCTGTCCTTCGGGAAAACCGTGCGGATCCTACCCCTCTCCGTGGGCCTGCCCCTGTTTCTGAGGTTGAGCATTTCTGTACGGACACACTGTGCTAACTCCGCACGCGAGAAAAACGCACTGAGGAGCAGGTGAAGGGTGTCTTGGATCTCCTCTCGCATCCCTAAAAGAACCAGTTACGACACTACAAACCCGTAGAGAAGAATCAGCCACTATATTTGGCAGCGCTGCGGAGGGGGAATGTGCATACCTACAGATGACTACCCTTCCATCAAATTCTCACGGAAGATCAATGTGCGCCACTTTCTAAGGCAGATGCTGACTACCCACGGGGTCCAAGCGACCAATTCCTTTCCGGGACTCGTTCGTATTCTCGAAGCAACTACCCTGTATGGAATATTGTTTTCCAGCGTTGTGTTTCTATGGAATCTTTGCCATTTTGATACTTTTTTTTACTACTTTCGACATCTCTGGATATCTTTGCATTTAGTTGCCTGGCTCAAGGTGCAATAAACATATATTCTTACAAGTGTAGATGATATGCAGTGTACTTTGATTAAGATATTTTCTCTACAAAGAACATCAGTATCATTCCAACAAACGACCAATCTTGATCAACACACAAATCACAACTATTCAATTTATCCAAAATGGTAGACTTTAAATCAGCATTGTTTCACTTCTTCAATATATCACACATATTCATACATATCAATCTCTCAGAGGTCACAGAAGACTCTAACGTCTGTGTTCTGGGTTCAGAGTAAAACTATTCCACTGGTTCCCGAGATACGATAAAATTTGGTCAGCATCGAGTACTTCGCCAGCTACTACAATTCCCTAGAAAATTATATTGGAACTACTCATGGCATACCTTCTGTATCTTTCATAATGCTGGTTGGCCTATTCCCAAGAACAATAGTAAAAGATAACATATATGGCTTTCAACTGACAACCTCAAACTTTATACTCGAGTACACAGGCTCTGATTTGTTCACACAAGTCGGGACAGATGCTTTTGCCATGCTACTCTTAGCTAGCCTGTCTTCTGTCACTTGTTGACAAGCTGATGTCCTGTTACCGTACGACCCAAATGATATTACACTCAATTCCGTAGACCAACTTCTTATTCCACTCATGAAGGCAAAAAGACTAAGCCCGGATAATTTGCACCTAACAAGATTCATGTGAATGAACGAAACGGATGGAGCCAGCATAAACTTCTTCTCCACTGACTCACATGGCTTCATGTGGACTTACTATGGACCACACATCACATACTATGTTAATTCACCAGATAAAGACATCGACTCAGTTTCACTTACTACAACCTAAACGGGCGTTTATAAAAAGACCTACACCGCAACCACTACAAAGACATATTCAATAATCATAACTAAATACACAATTGCAAGCGGTGGTACCACAATCTACACTATGACATTGACCAGGTCTGAACCAGTTACCAACGCCTGCACAAGAGTCAGAACGGTGTCTCCGTACACATCTACTTTCCATGATTCAGATTGTAAGTTCACTAAAGTACAAATAACCATCGTTGAAACTCACTTCGACAGCAACACAGTAACCAAGCCTCCTAATGCAAATACAAATATCAGCGGGCATGCTTCAAACAATAGTCAAGTTGGTATAAATCGTGGCAACAATTTCATGTATGACAATATCTTTTCCAACAATGAATGAGAAACACCTGTAGAATGCCAACCTGGATATCCTGTACTCTTTGGCCCCAGGCCTACATCCGATAATAGTGCAGTCACTGCATATTCTATTTTATTAAAAGAAAATATTGGTTCAAAATAGAATATCAATGGTTATATCTTTATAAAGTACAGTCGCATTTATGGTTTTACAATTTTAGCTTCATATATGTGTTTACCATCTAAGTACACTACTGTAATTTCTGTAACATGCTTGCTATTAATCTCAAATATACAATTTATGTTTTCTATATATTTCCAGTTTCACATGCTCTAATTATTGACCGTTTTTTCCTTATATATATTAGCAAATGCCCAGAAACCTCCCAACAGGAGTCACTATTAATTCATAGAATTTTGAAACAAAGAATTATGAATTAGGAATTAGCTATATAATAGTATAATTACTTTTTAATACTAAACTACGTAACACGTTTTTACTGATAATCATATATAAAGTTACATGTGACTAGTGTAGGCTATATATAATCTTGTATCCGCAACAAGAAGCATGGATAAGAAAAGACAAGACAATCTAATACAATATAAAAACATAAACACTAATCCATATCTTCTCATTTGCCATAAATACAACAAATATCAATATAATTAGAATTGGAAATACAACATTAATGTTCGTTTACCAATTTTACAATCGTCAAATATACTAAGATAAAAGCATGATATAAATGCTTTCATAAAGAATTCAAGCCTAGGCTAATTTCTCTTCTCAACTTTTTATTCAGTAAAGCTATAACATCAATATATCTCTTATAAAAAGGCAAATCTGTTCTCTATCTCAATTTCAGATTGATTATCTTCATGGAACCTGAATTTGAGCCATATAACCATCAATAACTTCTTGTATTCTTAATACAATCTTGCACATATGTTTTTTGCTATTCAGTTTATTCAATTGTAGACTTTAGCAGAGTAGATTCTGGCAGGCTGGTGGGGGTTGTGAATATATTCTTTTCATTTGATATATCGCTGCAATTAACAATATTGAGAAGCACAAACAGTTAAACAATACTGTTAGATAATATCTGCTTTGAAAAGCTTCACCCAGTAATACTACGATGAAATAATTTCATGTTATAACACTAGACCTGCATTTTTTATATGTGCACACACAATCGTTTTCTCAATGGCTATTTAATAATAAATCGAATTTCAAATGTCTGTGACTTTATGACATTAGGCTTATCCATCTGGATGTGCGTGTAATGCTTAACTAGATACAGAGAAATATTTTCACTGTTCATACTTTCAGGGCGTTGGACTATTCAATATTTCATAGGTATTTAAGAGTCCATCCTTTCGATAATCACTATTCGCTTAGTTAAGAGTAAAAATACTGAAGCCATAGTTGATACTGAAGTAACGGTATAGTTATCTAAATATATAAATTCTAAGAAATGGTATTCGTCATATACTCTATTTTACCTGTAATTACCGTGAAATTATTTACCCATTTTGAACTTCAAAACCGAGTTGCCATGCAAACATACGACTGTTTTTCACTATGAACAATAATGGAAAAATTAACAAACATCATAAAATTGCTTAGTTACGACAACCATTGATATCAACACAATCAAATGAAGCAGTTCCAAACACAAACTAGAAAACCAAAATAGTTACATCTTGAAAGGAATACCCAATATGATATCTCTTTGTTGCGTATCTTATCGGCTAATTTTTATTGATGAAAGCTGCACTTTCTTACCTAGCCAGAAAAGAATGATTCCTTAGTAAGAACTCAACTTTAGCAACCAAACTAAATGAACCTCAAATACGGAAATCACGAGTTAAATACACATCGAATAGATATCCAAGGAGCTTGAGCGCGAATGGAGTTATGGAAAGAAGACCGGGTGAAATAAAATGGAGACACTATTCAACCTTAATTGACATGTTCTAATGGAGCGTGTCTCACCAGCATCGAATGATAAATACAAAAAATACTGATTATTATATTAATTCCATTAAATCTAATATATTTACTAAGCAATCACGCATGATATTAAGCTAATAATTTTTATTTCAGTTGGTATGATCAATAATGTGCATGCAAATATATACTTGCTGTATTCATGAAACTTTATCACAAACTATACCAAATTCAAAACTATTTGTGGAATTCAGATGGGCCAGTTCCGTTAAAAAAGCTGATAGATATTCAACATGTCTTAAGCAGATGAATTTTGTCTTAAATCTGGCCATATAATTATGCAAGGTTCTTCTTGGGGGTAAAAGAAAGTCTCTAAAGCAATGATGATATATAGATGTGTAGCTTTTCATAATTCTGGCAGAGGTACTATCCACGTACTAAAGAGGCTTTCCGCCACATCAATGCTTTACGTAAACATATATAACTATAAGCCACTGGGATTTTGATAAATTGACCTCTAATTCAAAAGTTTCCGATTACATGCATTATCACCAGGTCTATATTTCAGATAGAAACTGCAGAACAACTGCAACTATACCGGCAAGGGAGTTTGCCTGGAATCTTCTTCTAATACCCCAGGACAAGAGCTAATTGACTGGCCAAAGAAATACATATTACAATATAATGTTCTTCTATAAATGTTTCATTTCAAGATCTATAGAAATGCTCTCCATTTTTTAAAATCAAATATATCTTCTTACAGTAGAGATCATGTACCTGATATAACGGTCACTTAGAAGTTCACATGCAGGTGTCTGCTAGTTGTATAGATATACATATGCAACAATTCCAGGACTCACTACGCCCGAATTATTGGAATTTAAAATTTCCTAGTGACGAAATAACACAAATATTCTATACAGACCTTGAATATAAGAAACATGTGTGACTGCAAAGAGGGGTACGCATAGATACTACAGGGCACATTTACAATGAAAAATTAAAAAAAATTTGAGGAGAAGACTATACCACAAGAGTAGTACGCTGTCCAGAAACACCTATATCGACCAAAACCTCTAATTAGCGAGAACATACACCACGTGCTAGTCATATGCCCTTTTTCAGATTCAAATATATGGCTACTGTGCCTTGATAGAAGCTTAAGGAATCTGGAAGCAAAGAGTAACAGAAGGACTATCGCTCCGCAAAACGCAAAATACGTGATCCATGAAACATAGTTTTTTCAGGTAATCTAAACCAATGAGAAGCTGTCGTCCAAAGGGTCCTCCTGGCTCCCACATACCCACATACCCTTCTAGTACTATATGAAAGTGTAAGTCGCATACATAAAAAATTAGCCATAGAAACATATGCAGAACATGTTGGCAGCATTGCGCCTTTTATCCCTGCATGAAGTTAGTAAGAACGGGTTCCCCCCTTCGAGAAACATAACATTTCTGCAACCCGGGATTTGCGTTCCGGATTAGGTAAGCCTCACGGAATAAACTTCGCCATTGATGTTTGTACGGTATTTTTTCTGCCTCGGGTTTTATTTCCTCGATGCTGACCTTCCGATAAATGACATTGCATGGTTCGGCATGAAAATGCTGCAGCGAGATTTGGAAACCGCGTATTCATTATAAACACGCGCACGCCATGTAAGTCCATTTGCGATGAGTGTGGACTAACAAAACAAGCACATGAATGCCAGATCTTGCTTCCATAGTACTCTAATAGCCGTTGAATACAACCGTATGTTTACCTAATTAGTAGTTGATATACCCACGCCATTAAACAGACCCCTAATCTGATAATTCAACGCATAAGATTGCTAGTTCTGCGATTTCTTAATATGGATATTACATCCCACACGGGGGAATAGGACTTACTGCATAATGCTTTCTACTATTGCTTCTATACAAGAACAGAATATACTGTGAAAACGCTAAAGTGAGGCCTACCCCTTAGATGATACTTTTACTTCAACAGGCGCTTCAGTTGGAAAGGATGAGACATACAGAGCATACTTCGAAAAGTTAACCTAAAGTCATCCCTCTGGAAAAGGGGATGCAATTCCTGAACAACTACAAGTGAGGAGAAGAGAAATGGTGCATGTATCAGACAAATACCGTGGATCTTATTCCGAAAATTCATTTAGACTAGTTCAGGTATCTCTTTATGTATGTTGAACCCTTGATAGTTTCGATTACATTGCAGTGAATACAGATGTATCCAAGACACACCAAAGAATTGTCACTACTCCTAACATATACCTTTTGATATCAATTTATTTTAGGGTGAGGGAAGCAATAATAAACAGTAGTTCTTTTATATATAAACTGGACCTGTTTACGAAACTTTTATACATCAAATTTGTTTTCGTATTATTATTGTCTCATCAAATAATATTTCATTTTAATTACAAAATATATAAGTATATAAACACACAAGACTAGAACTGCTAATGAAGTTATTTAATAAATTATTATATCTTCCCTCTCTGCTCAGCTTGCTAACATCACAAGTTGAAGCTGCCGCTGAAGATCCTACGAACGAATGTGTTCCTTTACAAGGCACAATTTCAAATGGGTTCAGGGTGAGATACTACCGTTACTTATACCCAGAATATCAACAATGGCGTGATATGGAGTACCTTTTAGGTGCCTATAACTTCCCAGAAAACTACATCACTGAAGTGGAAGGCGTTTCGTTCATTGGCATGTCTAACGACATACCTGGCACACAAACAGGACCTGTATACGGTGACGTGTACGGCATCAACATCACTGTTACAAATCTTACTCTCGAATATACTGGCTATTTCATTCCAGATAGAACAGGAAACCATAAATTTTTACTAAAGAATACTGACGATTCTGCAATTCTACTGTTCGGTAACTATGGTGCATTCTCATGCTGCCTGGCCAACGTGACACCAGATGTTATACAGGCAAGCGACATCAGTATCAATGCTATCAAACAATGGGAGTCACCCGGTAAAATTACTTACACAGCAAAATTGAAATCTGGAATAGCTTATCCTATGAGACTAATGTACATGAACGATCAAGGTTCGGGTAACCTAGATTTTTCAATGATCGATCCAAGATTCAAGACTGTCAACAACTTTGCAGAATATGTTCACTTCGCCCCAGACAAGACTAAATCATGTCCATTATACGTGACATTCTTCAATACTACATATACTAAAGCTACTGGTTATGAATCCACCACTGGTACAATCGAAACAATAGTCACAACATACATAGGAGAAGACGGTTCTACAACTACTGATACAATATATGTGGTAACAACACCAAAAAAACGCAGAACTAGTATTTCCACCCGTTTTGTTACTGGTACTGCACCAGATACCACAACAATAACTCAAAGTACCTATATCAACACTTATATTGGTACAGATGGGCTGATTGTGATTGAAACAATCTATTACATTCAAACACCTAAACCATTTACGAGAACCACCTCAACTAGATTTACTGGAGGCACAGAGGAAATTACTGAAACCATCTCAACTATTATTTCTGTCTCTACTAACCTAAAGGGAATTGTGGTATATAAAACAATTTACCTAGTCAGAACACCACAAACAGACAGTGCAACTATACCCTCCGCACCCTCAAATGCAGAATCCTCAAGTACATACACTGATAAACCTAACTCAAGTAATACATTAGAGACAGCAACCTATACAGAATTTCAATCCACTTACAACTCAGACTCATACTATCTATCTAACTCAAAAAACTCAAACGAAGGTCCAATCACTACCGTTACTCTAGACGATTCTACTGGTATTGCTCCAACTGACTCCAACGGTAACACTATTACCAGACCAGAAACTGACTCTAACGGTAACACCATCACAAGACCAGAAACTGACTCCAACGGTAACACTATCACAAAACCAGAAACTGACTCTAACGGTAACACTATCACAAGACCAGAAACTGACTCTAACGGTAACACCATTACCAGACCAGAAACTGATTCTAACGGTAACAACATCACAAGACCAGAAACTGATTCCA
>PPOD03000274.1:9830-38036 GCA_003708425.3 Jamesozyma rosinii
AACATAAGCAAAGATATTCTAGTAGGGACCTTTAAGACCGTAGTTAAAAGCATATAAATAGAACTTCCAAACAACCCGGCTCCTCCAGTACCAGAAGACCAGCCGTTTAACGAAATCTCTTTGTATATGTGGGTCATTTGCAAAAACGTCACTTCTCCAAAACCAGATGAAATAGATGCTAAAACAACACCAGCCAAACATATGCTAATACTCTCACACGAAACTAGTATCATACCCAGCGAACTTAGCACGATTAGTGAGATTATTCGATAGCCATATTTTATCTTGTGGATGAAAAAAGGAGAAACTAACTTGATAGATAACGACGGAAGAATATCAGCTAGCAGTACTAATGATTTAGGTGTATTTGGACCGACAATATCTACTGCTGCAGAAAGAATGACAACATAGAGGACGTTGTTGATGAGACCGAATAACCAAAAGTATAGATAAAGGGAACCTTTACTAGTGGATGTATATCTAGTATTATCTTCCATTTAGGGAACTATTCATCAGAAACTTAGAGTTTAATACAGACACGATACTCCAATTCAGACTACACTTACCTTTATCTTGTTTGATGAATTGATGCTAATATTAAATTAAAATCATATAGTCCGCACATTTTTGACAGCCGATTCTTGCCGCAGATAAAAGTTTCGAACGAACATAATATTATCGAAGTCCGAAAAGCTATTTACACAGTAATCTATATAGTTGGTGCTAATAATTTATTTAGATATAATCCTTCAATAATCCTAATCTTTCAACTGCTTTTTCTAAGTATGCATCGTCTTTACACACAGCAAATCTCAATAGATTTTCAGCAGCCTTTTCATGCTCTTTGATGTAGAATTCAGTTGGTGGAATAGCAACAACACCTAATTCATTTGTAAGCCAGTATGCAATACGGAAATCTTTACCCTTGTCTAATAATTCATCTGGGTATTTGTAATCAACTGGGATCTTAACCTTTGAAAAATTTACTAATATGAAATAGGTACCCTCTGCCGCTGTATAAGGCAGACCTAGGTCATCAAAGACTTTTGTGAATATCTTGTATTTGTGGATATATTCATCTCTCATCTTTTGGAAGTAATCTATCTTTAACGCATCTGTGATAGAGTTTGCAACTGCTTCTTGTAATGGAGAAGGTGATGCAAAACATATTCTTGTGTGTGCTTTAGCAGCATATTGAAGCAAGTCTGGGTTCAGGGACACAATCCAACCAACTCTCCAGCCAGTAGCTGCGAATGACTTACCTGCAGAACCCACAGTTAATGTCAATTGAGCAATTTCTGGAGACAGTGTTGCAATTCTAGTAAACGAACCCGTGAAATATAAATGCTCATATACCTCATCTGAGATAATAATAATGTTGTTCTTTACACATATATTCCCTAATTTAGTCAATTCTTCACGAGTGAACACTTTACCTATCGGATTGTGAGGAGAATTGATAATAATAGCCTTTGTCTTTTGATTGATTGATTTTTCAAGTATATCCCAGTCGATTTCCCATTCTGTACCTTGTGTAACTCTTTCATCTAATGCCTTTGGCGGGTTTATTGGAACGTAGACAACCTTACCTCCGCTTAATTCGATATTTGGGATGTATTGGTCAAAAAACGGCTCAAAAACTATAACCTCATCACCTTGATTCAACAAACCAGTCAAACAACACAGAATAGCTTCGTTTGCACCAGTATTGACAGTGATATTATCAGCTGTTAGCGTAGTTCCATAAATTGGATTATAGATGCTGATTAATGAGTTGATCAATGACGTACGACCCCTAGTTGGTGAATACTGATTAACTAAGGGTATTTCCAAGGCCTTTTGGGCTTCCTTAATTGCAAATTCTGGTGGCGCATAAGAGAAAAACCCCTGGCCTAAATTAATCATTTCACGGTCTTTATTCTTCTCATTATGGGAGGCAACTGCAGCAGCTTCATTTGTGAGTGACCACACATCCTTTGCTACATTCTGGGTGAAATACTTGTTCGGAACGAACTTAGGCTTTATAACATTTGCGTTTTTTAGAGTCATTGTTGTGCTTAGAGATCGCAAGAAATGCTTGGACATATAAATCGAATAAATTAGATTAGTTTATCTTCAATTGTACCATGCCAATAGACCCAACTATAAAAAAAGTATCTCTATATATACGAATTTGACAGCGAGCCAAAGAGGAACTACAACAACTAATCCAAACAGTCATTGCATCGATAACCGCATTCAATGCAAAAAGGGGTGTTCTGTCCGCATCATATATACGCGGTAGCCCACCATTCTGCAGGTTTTGTCTCATCACAACTGCTCAATCGTTGTGAAACTTTCTGAAACTGTCTATCTAATCATCACATTTTTTTACCTCCACAGTTTTTACCGGACAAACACAGAGTGTCATGTGACATAATATTATACGAGAGGGCTGGATGGTTGGAAAGTTTAATAGAGCATTAACAATAATATAAAAGATGGTAGTAAAATTTATATAGTATCTGTGCTTTCTTAACCCACAATACCAAGAAGTAATAATATTCCTTTGTAGGTGTTTTGAACACTAGACTTGTAGAGATTAATATACATTTACAGTGATTAAATAGTCACCTTAGATTCTAGTTCGCTAGTTGTCTTCTCTAATTCATTGTTACATTCCTTGATTATCAATGCATCCTTTTCAAGCATCTTTCTAAGTGCTTCCCATTCATTCTCAGATTTATCCACGAAACTCTTTGAGCCCTCGCCTATTTGACTCAACTCATTCTTTACAAAAGTGAACTCTTCTTGTAATGACTTTTGATTGTAGACAAATTCGTTAAATTTAATGATTTGGCTTCTAATTTCTTTAAACCATTCAATTTCCTTATCACTAATTACAACTTCCTTGAATTTAGGTGATTCACTGGCCTCTGTAAGTTTTTGAGACAGCTTATTGAATCTTTCCAATAGAGCACCTTGCTTGGCTAGTTTCTCATTCCATCTACTCAATTGACTGTCATATTGAACCTTCAATACTTCTTGTTTTTCAATAATATCACTGCTATACTTAAGTTGTTGAGTCAAGTCATACTGCTGTTCCAATATCCTACCATGTAACATCACACCTAAACTTTGTCCTTGAAGAATGTATGAGACCAAATCCTTCGATAAACCAGTCAGTATTTCTAATTGGTCTTCATTAGATTCATTAGAAAGCTCAGCCTGCCTGTCCTTTGGTGGAATAATGGTCTTGAATGGATTTTTACAATTTCTCTTGTACTTTTCATTCATATTACTGATCTCAGATATTGGCTGCGAAAAAGTAGCTTTGTAAATTACTGTGTCATCCTTCTTTTCTTTGAGAGATTTCTTATTATCATTCACTGGCTTTTCTAAATCAAAGTCTAGGTAATGAACAGAGACATTCTTATTATGGGCAAGGAAAATACCATTCTTTCCTTTAAATCTCCAAATACCACAGTCCTTGAACGTATTATCTCCACTTGTAATGACTTTGTATTTACTTTGAAATTCAATATTCATTAATGGAGTCAAGTCTGCGTTATCAATACATTTTGCAACAAGACCAGACCACGATCTTGTGTCTATCTTAGAAACAGTGGTTCCATAATTACTAGCAACGAGAAACTGACCTAC
The DNA here is from genome assembly GCA_003708425.3 of Jamesozyma rosinii. Classification (NCBI taxonomy): domain Eukaryota; kingdom Fungi; phylum Ascomycota; class Saccharomycetes; order Saccharomycetales; family Saccharomycetaceae; genus Jamesozyma; species Jamesozyma rosinii. Next base: position 13,473 of record PPOD03000274.1, read on the forward strand.
CTGGTTAAATGTGTTTAATATTTTAACATTTTTAGACCTCACAATTATCGATTCTTCTGGTAAATCAATCATTTCTACCATAACCAATGAATTATTGAAAAAATAATTTTCAGTGTTCCAAGACATAGATAACTCCATGTCCTTAAACAGCAACATTACAGTACCCTCTTCGAAGGTTATAATTAACAGTTCCTTGTTATCACCAATATTTAAAGTGCCGAGTGAGGTTGCTATAGTTTCATACAACTTTTCAGGGTATGGAGCAATTGTAAAAGGCCCTTGTGGTCTGACAACTCTATGCTCATATTCAATCTTCAAGTCAGATTTACCAGATTCTAAATATCTAAGATGCAATTTTGAGACGAATTGTAATTGCTTAATAATATTCTTCTTCGCATCACTAGGCGTGTCGGCAGCTAAAGAGTCGTATAAAATAATAGACCTATGGACTAAATCTTCCAATTCACTTTCTCTAAATGTTACTGTGGCTGGCAAACATGGATATAAGGCGTATACCTCACCACCATCAGTTGAACTCAACATATATAGAGTTAGTCCGTCTTCGCTAAAAGTAATATTTTGGATATCAGTTATTTGATTATCAAGGCCCAGTGTAGCATGTGGCTTATTTAACATAACTTCCATTTCAGTCGATAAATCGAACAGGCAAATTGTACCATCATCAGAAAGGATAACCAGACAGTCTTCACTAGCAGATTTTGGATGGAATATGATTTGCTTGATCTTTTCGACTCCATCGATTGTGTACACCTTTCCTTGAAATACGTCACCAATTTTAGAAGCAGTCTTATCGTAACTCCAAGGTATCTCAATTATTTGAACATTGTTATAACTAGAAATACATAATATATTCCCGGAATTACTGAGAGTCACATTTCTTATAGCACCCACTCCAATGGACTTGCCAATATCCATAGTCTGGAAGTGTGTTTCTGATACAAGACCCCATCGTAAGGTCTTGCCTCTCAAATAGATTATCCGAGTTCCCTCCTTAGCAGTGAAAAAGAACCCATCAGAATGCATAGGTCTGGTAGACATTCGCTCAAATGGAGAACGGTCTCTAATTGTTGAGGGCCAATCTTTAAATATTGGCCTCATTTTAAGTTGGGCTGGAACATCAACTGATGCAGTTGATGGAAATACTGAATAACCATATAAACTCATAGGTAAATCCACGAAAAGAGTAGAGCTATGCGGTATAGCACTGTTTGCTAGTTGATATATCGCTATATTCTAGATGGGCAATTTCAAGTACTATCAGCACAAATTGACTTGCTTCTTTTTGCCTGAAAACTGAATTCAATAAATTTTTTCAATTACACGAAAGACTTTTAAAAAACTACCCGGGCACAACTAAAGGAATATTAGGATAGTGAAACTACATATATAGGATATAATATTATTCATATTATATGGACAACGTCTGTAAAAATTATTACTATACATATATGCATTCTATATAAACACAGGAGAACTTCTTATGCATATTATTGTTCTATGGCATTGAGGCGAGAATTAATAGAGTTCCTTCCAACAGCCATCCGACTATGAAATTCATAAATACATTCCAACCTGCATAATAACAAAGCTTTGGGCTAAAGACACTCCAGATAAACAAATGATACCTTAAAACAAAACATGCAGCAAGTAAACAACATCCTACAATGCTGTTAAATAAGAGCATAGGCAATTTGTATTTTGAGAACGTTCCCACTCTGTCTGCATTCTCAGAATACAATGTTGACCACGGGAACACAGACCAATATATCGATGGTGCAAAATTTGCCGTTGACATTAAGCCTCCAATTATGTAAATATTGTAATTTTCTGAGATTCCATGGTAGGCATTGGAGAGATCTATGGTTGCTATCGAATTGGTGCCACCAAATTGGAAGAACGTAAAATTTTGTAAAACCAACGAGACAAGAGATGTCAAGTAGACGTTTGAATCGTACTGTGTAACTAATAAGTTCTGTAGGTAGTATTTCATTATTTCAAAGAATAAAAATTGACCAATGTTTGAGGAAGACGATAGGAAAATCAATAGAATTGTTATGTATTTTGAGACATCCTTCATCAAAGTGGAAGGCTTTTGAAATTTCATTAATACGGCGATAATCTTAAGACACACCATGGTAACAAAACATTGGAAGAAGAAATGTGCCATTGGGATCAATGATTGCTCAAATATATCGCCTTTATTTTCAGGGACGAAAAATAAGCAGAAATCAGTTGTCACTTTAACTAAATACAATGGAATGTTTTCTTTATTAACGATGGCCCAATTAATTTTGTACATCAAAGCAACCATACCCAAAGAAAATGTAGAAACAAATGACCATGGATCGCCGACACCGCCAAACACACAGACAGAGAAAACAGAGAACAAATTAAGAACCCATTGAATCTCAGGGTTTTGCTTCAGGAAATTAGATACAATCGAGGTGTAGACAGTTTTTTGCCCAGTATTATTCCAACCACGTAGTAATCTAACACAACCAAATAAGATGAAATGAACCCAAAAGTTTCCATTTCCATCCCTTAAAGAAGATAGGAAGCTCAAAGTTATGCCACCTGTTAGAATCCACCACCACAACTGATGTTCTTCCTCAACAAAACTACTCCCGAAACTCGAAATCCCCAAAAGTAATGATATGATCACAGTAAGGAATAATGGCGAATCGAGCTTCATTGTATAGATAGCAAATACAGATGTTATTATTGTTACCACAACAAGTGCAATGTAACCAATGCGGATATTCTTATAGTTATAATCGGTAGCATTGCGAATCAATTCACTTTGAATATCCTTCATTTTTGCTTGAATTTCCTGTATATCGACATTGCTGGTATCAACATCCACGTTATTGTCCGTGTTATCAACCAAGCGCGATATCTGCTTATAGTTATCCAACACCTTTGAATCTACGACCTTCTTATCCAAAAGACCCAGAAATTCTGGAATCAAAACCCCTACACTGTTCTTTGGAATTGGCACATTGAACAGAGCAGAGAATGTTGGCACCAAATCCATCTGCTGTATTTGTGTTAAATACTGGAAACTTGAGGGATCATCCAACGTCATAGGCAAACTTACACCTTTTTGACTTTTTGGAATATCATACTTTTGCAATTTTCTGGATAAAAATACCAGACCTGCAGACGTTTCTGGAGCAGACGACCCACCATGGTTACCAACATCATTCATACCATGATCACCCATAACGACCATCAGCGTATCATCATCTACTTCATTATAAATATTCTCTATAACTTTATCCATTTCTTTTTGTTTTGAAGGCATAAACTTGGAGTGGGCGCCACCTTTATGGCCGATGTGGTCTAATCCTAAATAATGTAGTATCAACACATCCCATTGATCACTCTCACGTAATTGTTTGGGCAAATGCCTAGTAACATTTAAATCTACCTGTTCAAAATCACTGACAAAGAATGAATTCGTACCTTCAAACTCATCGAATATCTCGTTTGGGAATAGCTTCAACCATGTATCATCACCAAAGAATCTTAACTTGTAACCATTTTGATGAAATTGCTTTGGCCATGAATCTTGATCCTTTATATTCGATGACGAATCATCTTCAGCAACATTAAGAATTGCGTCGAGGAAGTTTGGTGTAGAACCTGTAGTAATTCCCTTTAGTCTTGGTAAAGTTACCGTTGGAGGGTTTGAGTATGCCGTAAATCCCCACGCTTCACCAGAGTTTAGTTTAGAATGCACGAATTGAAACTGAGAAGAAGAGGCATCGAAAATGAAATCGCTTCGTAGAGCATCAATAACTACAAGAACTAGTTTTTTGAATGGAGGTTGTGCCCTTGATTGTAAGTTTGGGTTTACTTCAAAGACTGCTTCACCTGTTAAAACATTTTTCTGTGGGAAGAAACCTGTACAGAAAATGAATATTGAAACTAGTTGAAGAATCAACAGTAAACCAAGTCCTCTAAACATGTCCGCTTACAGGATATACAGTGTTGGTTGTGTTGTGGCGTAATTGTTCAGATACTCTGTTAAATGTTTGCACATTCAGATTCTGAAATAATTTGGCGACTTCTTTTCACGGCTTTTCCACTCGAACATTTCGTGAATGTCAAACAATGAAGTACTGGACTTATTAGCAAAACACATGTGTGCAAGAAGAGGTATTTCCAAAGTTGTCATCCCGAAAGTTCTAAGTGAGTTGGGAGTATTCCAATCAGTTAAATAAGAATTTTGGAAATGAATAACAAGGCTACATCCTAAATTTCAGTTTTCGAAATATTTATTAAAGAGCAGATGAACAATGCCGACATAGTTTACTAACAAACGGATATAGAATAGCTGTATGATACCAGGGGAGAAGAATAGATATAAACAATACTGTTCTATAGTAATTGTAAATTTTTTTAATTTTACTTTGAGATTGCAATGTATCGACGTTTATTCCTCATTGATAAATCTTATAAATATAGTAGGTATTGTTTTATCGATGCTTAATTATCTACATAATATAATTTTATGGATGCATATTCTATATAATTCTTTACAATTGGAAAGTAATGCTCCTAGTAATGGTTCAGTCTCCAAAGTCTAACTTTGCCTTGTTCGTTACCCACAGCAATCATTTCACCACGTGGAGAAAATGATACACTTGTGACCTTACCCAATGGAGTACCACTGGTTGGCCAGTTGCTGAAGGTTGTACACGAAGGTAGATGAATTAGTCTTAAAGCATCCTTAGCAGCTCTAGAGGCTATGCACAAGATTTGGCCATCTGGAGAAAATTGTAAAGACGAGATTGTGGTTGTTAGTTGATCTAGAACTGCAATTGGCTTCAAGTTTTCAATTGTTCCACTCTTTCTTTCATAAATGTTTACAAAACCACTCTCACTACCAATAGCTAACCATCTGTTCGATATTATTCTTTGGTGCGAGTCGATTGGGAATAGGTGGTTTGAGTTTGTACCACCACCAACTTGAATAGTAGTAATACCAACACCACCTTCGTCCTTCCATCTCTTTAATACTTTACCATTATTGCTTAAATTAAATTCCCAGATTTCACCGTAGGTATTGGTTGCAATTAGAATAGTTTGGAATTTACCTCCTGACAGAGGCTTGTAATCAATGCAGAAATCCACAATAACACCTTCAATTTTGCAGCCCATCATCCACACACCAGTGGCGGCATGAAGTACATTCACCCAACCATTGTTACCTTGGAGTAATATGACACCATGCGTTTCTGATGTACTGAAATTATAGAAGTGACCCAACTTAAATTTTTCAAACGATCTTTGTGTGTCTTCATGACCGTATAGTCTTGAGAACTTTTCAACTTTCGCAATGGAACCATTACTATTGCTATTGATTATCGATGATGTCAGGTCCCATGAATGCATATAACGTCTTCTACCACCAGTGAAGATCTTCTGTTCTTGTTCGTTGTGGCTTTTAACTGTCCTGCTGTTGTTTTTGTTTGATTGTATTGGAGTCATGTAAAAAGAGCATGTTTGAATTGGCGAACCCTTTAGATGTAGACTTGTGACTAAGTGATTATTTTTACCGTCGATATGGTATATTCTTAGAGTCTTGTCATACCCACCTGTCAACAATAATGGTTTGCTTGGGTGAAAGGAAAGAGATTGGATTGCCGAGTGAGAAGGATGCGAAATATTGGCATCTTTTAAACGTAGGATATCTAATGTCTTTGAAGGCAGTAATTTAGAACGCGAGTTATCCTTGTAAGTATAGGTACTTTGCAAAATCTTAGCAAGGGCGTTAATATCACCATTGATTACTTGCTCATTACCATCTTCACCATCACTTTCGTTCGAGGATGATTTGTCTTCATCACTGTCGGACTCGTCATCAACCCATTTTGGTCTTGGATATATCTTCTCGAATTGTGTTCTTAAACGGCGAACATAGTTTTTACCGTTTATAACTGTATCAGTGTATGAGGATCTTAATTTTTTCGTCTTATTGGAGCCCATGACAGATATATTTAGTCTCTCATCGTCTGAATCCTCCCATGCATCAGAAACATCCTCATACTCACTCTCTTCATCGACTTCAACTTCACGGTCTTCCTCATCGATGTCCATCATATCTTCATCGGCTTCCTGTTCGTTGTTACCTTCTCCATCATCCATGAAAAAGAGTTGATCGTCGTTAACATGATTCATTCCATCCTCCTCACCATCCTCATCGCTATTGTCCCCAGCCTCTTCTCTGGTGATTTCGTCTTCCTGTTCTTGTTCATTCAGAAAGTAATCCACATCAAAACTAGACAGATTAGCCTGAAAGTCAGTGTTATCGCCAAAGACAATCTTAGCTAATATTTCTTCTTCCTCATCTGGAGGTGGAATTGTATAGTTAATACTGGGTTTTACAATTTCCGTCATACTGTATCCGGTTATTTGTATAAATTTTGGATAGCTGTGCAATGTTTCAATAGGCCAGATATTATCGATACTGTATATTGGAACGACTCCTACTAGTGTATGGTTTATGCATAGATATACAGCTAACCAATTGACAAAAATGAGAGATGAGCTGAAATTTTCTCTACAAAAAAAACATGTTGAAAATTTTTTCCAGCGCATCGCTCTGAACGTGTCTGGGTTTTCGATATCGAATAAATTAATATAGTGGAAAGCATGCATAGAGTTGGAATATTGTATTGAGTAAGTTATTAGATAACGAAACATACACTGCGCCGATATCTTCAGGTTGTTCTATTTGTCCATGAGGAAAAGTACAATATACGTACATGCTTTCAATATACAAGTAATGAGAATCATTGGACTATATAGAAGGTACATACTCTGACTATATTGCAACATACATCAGATCAGACCAAGGTGCTTGGCATGGAATTCGGCATGTTCTGGAACAAATGTACTGACAAAGTAGTAAGAGTGGTCAAAACCATCAACTATTCTTAGATCGATATGACCATTCCATGGTGTATCTTTGTACGCCTCAGTGAATCTCTCCGGTTGTAAATACTTTGTCAAGTAAGGATCAACAGAGCCAACATGTATTAAAATTTCTTTATTCTCCTTGTATTCTGTTGTTTTAACCAAATCGCAAGGGTTGTATTGCTTCCAAGACTCTCTGTCTTCCCCCAAATAATATGTTAATGCCTTAACACCCCATGGAGACCAGGAAGGATCGATGATTGGAGCAAATGCAGAACATGATTTGTACTTGTCCAGGTTCTTTAAAAATCCCGACACAGAACCGAAACCACCCATGGAATGCCCGGTTATCGAGACGTTTTCGAGGAAGTCAACCTTGCCAACTCCGATAGGCTTCCCACCTGAGCTGAAAAATTCTGACAATGCTGCAGGAAGTTCAGAATGAACGTATGTGTACATGTTGTAGTTTTTCTTGTAAGGTTCCTGAGTTGCATTGACATAGAAACCAGCACCTTGACCGAAATCCCAACCGCCATTTGGATCACTTGGGACATCTTCGCCTCGAGGAGAGGTATCAGGGATCACAATAGCAAAACCGTACTTATCAGATTCCCTCCACCAGAAAGCCTTTTCAGAAGCATTGTTTGGTGTACAAGTTAACCCCGAGAGGAAGTACAATGTGGGGATTGTTGTCTTGGTGTTGGAATCGTAGTATTGTCTTGGTAGGTAGACGTTTACATTCATTGGTGTACCTGTAGCCTTTGACTCATGGGTGACTTTCAATAGCTTCCCTCCACAGACTTTAATCTCTTCGTTAATCTTAAATGACATTTTGTAATTGCTTGGTCTCGTATGTATCCCAAGGTATGTAATTGGGTTTGTTAGAAGTAACAGTTGTACGGAAATGTGTCTCTTTATATACAAGTTCTGTCAGTTGCCAAGAATGGTGACAACTGATATGTCTTGATGATAAGAATTTCCTCTTTCACGGATGTCCGGACTACCCGGAAAAGCACTCATGATTCGTAGGAGATCTTGGGCTCAGTATATACAGTATTTAAGGATTTAGTGTGGTGGTGAATCTTGTGGAGCTTAGAGAGTTTTATTTTCTCGATGTCCAGAACGAGAATATATCAGAGCTGTTATGCTTGTCTTTGCCATCTTTCAACATTTTTACTTCCTTTTCGAATGTTGGCTCTCCACCATCAGCAGGTGTGCATTTCTTTTCAGTAGTCAAAGAGACTGAGCCGTCACTGTAGTATGTTTTGAGCCTCTTGACTTCTTCTTTGCCCGTGTCAGTTACGCTTGACTTTAAGGATTCATATTTCCCGACTATTTTCTTGTCGTCTGTGTCAAATCCAAGGGTGTTGCCCTTCAGACTTTCTTCGACTTTCCTCTCAGCTACTACTTTATTCAGGTTCATTTTCCAGAGCAGATATTTTGTGTATTCAGGGAAGAATAATCCCATATTGTTATCCCGGTCTGCTTCTATCTCCTCCTTTGACAGAATCATGGACCTTTCTGTCTCTGATATGTTTGGGAGGTTCTTCTTGATTAGGCTATCTGGAAACAGACACCTCCACATGCCATTGGTGTCCCAGACAGACAGGCCATCGGAATCGGTGCAATTGGCGAACTGGGAGTCGGTTGGTGTGGCGTAGTTGTAGAAGCCTGTCAAGCCTTCCTCTTTGATCTGGTCCTCCTTGACTTCATTCTTGGGGAACGAGAACCTCAACTTACTGAGCCATGGCTGTGCGTTGATCTGGTCTCTTAGAGGGTCGAGGGACAACTGGTCGTATTTGGTGGTTAGGACTTCCTTTGATCTGTTCCAAATGTTGTCCACCTCGTCCCTTAATGGTTCCACAAACCAGTCGTAGTTTGATATTTCCTTGTCCAGCTGGTCTTGGATATACTTTTCGTTGATAATCTTTGTGTTGAGGGTGGCGTTGTCATCGTTGCTGCTGCTGCTGCTATTTGTTGTTGAAAGACCCATCTTCGTGGTTTTGTGTTGGAAAGGAGTAGGTATATATATGCGTGTGTATGTATATTGTTTTTTATTTATTTCAAATGGCACAGTGGTGTATCCGTTGCGCTACTATATGTCTTTGTTACTTGTACTTATTATTATGTATTTATAGGGAGGCATGCTATGTGTTTTGGAGAAGACGGATCGGCAGGGAAAAGGAAAAACCAGGAACGGATGTCCAGCTGTGCTTGAATGCAAGGATGTGAGCTTATTCATCGTCTGAATCGTTATTGATGTCGATTTCTACGATTTCCTGGATGTGCGATCTGTTGGAGGGGTCTTGTGTGTTTTGTGGTGGTGGGTATTCCTGTTGTTGTGGGTGCTGTTGTTGTTGTGACTGTTCTAGATGCACGGTTGTATATCTGATTTTATTTTCCTTGATTAGGTCAGCCAAGTTTTTGGTCTTTGGTATCATTTCGTTCAGGAATTGGTATGATTCCTTGATGGATATGAGGTCAGCGATGTCGTTGTATGCCAGTGTCGTTGTGTTGTCATCGGCACCTGCCCTGTATGATGCTAGTGTAGCTGAGTCTCTGCAGAGTGCTTGGACGAAACATTCAATTGCGAACGCGGTTGCTACAAACGCGTCGTCTGTTGTGTCCTTGTACTCTGGGTCATTCTTTGCAATCTGCTGGACTCTTGAGACAGGGAGTGTTGGAGCGTGGGGGTTGGAGTCTTGTGCAGTCGCGACAGGTTGTGAAGTTGGAGCAGGAACAGGTACTGGGGTCAGGACCTGGTCAGTCTTGGAAGGTTCTGTGATCTGTACAGCAGGTGCTAGAGTCTCCATTGGGGTGTTCATAGATTCCACGTTCATACTGTTGCTTGTGCGTGCTTGTGTGTGTGTGTGTGTGTGTGTGTGCACTTGCGATGTTGTTGATGTATTGATCACAGGACCAAATATGCTTATTTAATTTTTCTCAATAATGCTTTTTTTCAATGGCAGAAAAAGAAGCGTTGTTGATGTGCGGAGGGGATTAGTGCCAGTGAAAGGGCGCAGGGGTTGATGATTAGGTTATACTAGACATTGAAGAGAGTAGTACAGCCATTGACAAAGAGGAATGGAGTGTTGTGATGTGGTGTATTATTATATAATACGTATGGAGATAGTTATATATATATGTGTATATCTTTATTGGGATGTGTTAGTTCCTGCGTGTGGATGCACTGCAGGTGTTGCAGTAGTAGGAAGACACTGTTGATACTTTCTTCACAGTGATTGTCTTGATGGGTGGCTGACCATTGGCCTCTGCGGCGCGTGTGAGTCCCGGGGTGATGAGCAGGAGGAACGGTAGGAGTTGTGCTAGCGATGTGTGCATATTGTATGTGTACAGTTCTGGATGAGTGCAAGAAGGAGGGAGAGAGAGAAGGAGGAGGGGAAGGTATTCTACATTGTACCAGACACTGCTTTATATAGTTGGTGGGGGTGGACATACCCTGTATCATGCGTGTGTGGATGTTGTGTCAGCAAATACGATGTCTATGTATCAAGTGTGTTTCAGGGCGACTCTGTCTGAGCGGGCGCGGGGAGCACGACTCTTGGGATAAGAGAGGGGGAAGCATATACGCACATACACATACACATACAGAGAGATAACACATATATACATAGGTGTAGAGCAAGAGTAGTATAGCAACCATGCCTAGTGTATTCTGTTTAGCAGACGTTTGTATGTATCCAGTTGGCACTGAGAGTGCGAGTGGGAGTGATTTTGTTGCATGCATTGAGAAGAAGATCCGTGCGAGTACATTGAAGAGCACGCTACATAGTGCTGGCACGACTATCGAGGGACCCTGGGATGAAGTGATGGGGTTGATTGGTGATCTGCACGAGTGGGCACATGCAAACGGGTATACGCGGATGCACTCTGATATTCGTGTAGGGACCAGAACCGACAAGCACCAGACTGCGCAGGACAAGGTGGATGTTGTGTTGCGGAAGCTTGACCAACAATGAGCCATACACATACGCAAGCCTAGATAAATAGTACGAAGAGTCAACCTCCTTATAACATATAAAATATACATACATACATATATATATATATATCTAATGGATATCTACTTGTTTTCTGCTAGGAAGAAGTTGACTGATAACAGTTCTAGGTTGTTTTCCTTTGCCCATCTTTCTGCACCCTCTCCCTTTATACCGTAGCCCCAAGTTGGTCTGTCCTTTATTTCTGTAAACTTTGTATGCTTAGGGTCCTGTCTGAACATGATGAATACGTAACGGTGGAGGCCTGTGCCCTTTGGAGGGCCTGGTCCCATGTAGTCGATGACGGTGTTACCATTCTGGATGAAGCCACCGTATGGGGACTCCAATTGGATGTCTGTGCGTACCAAGTGGCAGTACTCTGAGAATGTCTTGTCTGTACGCGATGGTGCGTCTGGATCGGTCATAACGAGGGTGAACCTGTCGTTTCTGTAGTCGATCAGCTTCAAGTCATCAGTGTTGTAGTAGAACTTTGGTTCGACCTGGGTGGTCTCTGTAGGCAAGGTGTTACCGAAGGTGGCAGAGGTGTCTGGGGTAGGGTACTCTGCGAGGACCTCACCCTTGGGGACGAAGCCTTTGCCTAGGGTAGGGAAGACATCGGTCAGCACTTCGTGCTTGGCCAGAGCAGCTAGGACAGAATCGTTAACTTTGGTCTCGTAGTTCATGTTGGGTATGATAGAGATTGTGTGCTCGAGAACGAGATAATAGAAACCCTCACAATTGGAAATCCAAGGGTTCTTTTGGCAAGAGAGCAAGAATCTCCAGATCCGAGTGCTTATATAATAATGGATGATGAGCAGGGACGGAAACAGCAACGGACACGGACACGGACACGGACACGGAAACAGGGGTGCGTGATGGGGACCGTTGGATTTCCGGCCGTTGGAGAAACAGGAATCCCGGGCCGTTCCGGTCACGTGCGAGAGAGAGAGAGAGTGTGTGTGTGCAATTGTTCCACAGGGTTCCACGGACGGGTGTGGTGTCCGGCGGCGGCGTGTCCGGTCGCTGGGGCAACGGCGGGCGTTGGCATGGCGCCGCATGATGACTATATATATATGAGTGCGTGTGTTGCTATGAGCTGGTGGATGTGTCAGCAGGGTGAAGGAATGCACAAGCACAAGCACACACACACACACACACACACACCTTCTCCCTCTCACAATGTTCAGCAACAACGAAGACTCGGTAGGTAACTTGGATGCCGCCACCTGCAACACGTTCGACAGCACAGACCAGCTGTTTGCTCAGCAACGTCCTATGGTACCGGAGTTCCCCTCCCTGCAGAACATCCCAAACTACATCATATCCACACAGACAATAAACGACCTGGAGGCTTCCTTTGACTTCACCAACGAAGACGCTCCCTTCATCTCCAGTTCACAACAGGATGTCCCCGCTATACAAGACAGTGCAAGTGCAGACGCAGCCGAGAGTGCATGCACCAGCACCAGCACCAGCACAAACACCGATGATAATCTGGACAATATGCTGCTCCTAGGCATACCATCAATATCAAACAGTGATGTATCGACACCAAGAATAATGCCAGACACACCATCAACCACTCAGGACCAAGCTTCCCTCAGTCTGAACCTCAACATGGACATGAACTTCTCCCGCTCAAACTCAAACGGGTTTCCAAACCACCAGGTACAGAAACCTCCACTTCGCACACCCTCAACCGCACGCATGTACCCCTGCAATGCCTGTCCAAGAATATTCAGTTCAAGACACCATCTCAACAGGCATATCCACTGTGTGCACTCCCTGGACAGACCTTTCTCCTGCCCAGACTGCAACAAGCGCTTCAAGAGACGTGACCATGTATCACAGCATCTGAATAAGAAATTCAAATGCAAAAGAATTAACTTCTAAAACACACTACTCTCTCTCTTTCTCTCTAATATATTCTGTTTTTTTCTCCCATCTTTCTTTCTCTCTCATTGTTTTATTGTTTCACTGTTTCACCGTTTCTACCTCTAATCTTCTTTCTATTTCATCCTTTATAATCAGACACATATGGACTATTATATACCTACATAAGCACACACACACATCTAATAACTAATATCACATTATATAATATCAAACTTTTCACGTCGCACTACAATCCCGCAGGACCACAATCCCGCCCGCTGAAATTTACAATGCACGCACAGCGTGCTCTGCGCACAATCCTCCGCAAAACACCGTAGAAAAGGGGCACCATACTTAAGACTATTACATAATGTATACAAGAACAACAAGAACAAGAACAATAAGAAGAAGCATTCACACTCAAGCACCCCATGACGACAGACACACTAGGTCTAGGCAGAAGACCGTCATTGCTGCATAATGAATATGAGAACAACATTACCAAGAACCAGCCATCCGTCACGATAGCCGAGACAAACGCACACCCACACGTAGGCGCTGATGCAAAACCAGCTCACAAGAAACCACTCTCAATAGACGACCTAGACATGATCGCACTCTCAACAAAATTCGACGAACAGATGATAATGGGATCCCCTATGTATCTAGACTCGGATGAGGAGGAGAAGATAAACCCAGTAAGTCTGCACTCCACCCCGCAATCCAATGCCATTGACAATCACAATGACAATGATAATGACGAAGACCCAAACTACCAAACACCCCACAGTCAGTTCTCAAAACCTGTATCTTCATACGAGGTCTCAGATCTCCACCTCCATGGCGAAAACCCCTTCTTGAAACTGATAGACCTCAGAAGGAAGTACATCACCGGCTCGTTCCAGGACTCCAAATCAAACATCAAGTACAACATCCAAGAATGGCTGATCTACCCGAAATCACTACCGAAATTCTGGAAGTTCGCAAAGGACAAACGGTTCAACGAACCAATCACATCAACCTCGGATGTAAACGTAGACCTCGCAAGAGTAGACACCACAGACACCACAACAAATGGGTACTACTGCCACATGTCACAAGACGAGGAGTATCTCCTCCAAGCAAAGAAGCATAAACACCACAGCACCGGTGAATATTTCGACCTCGACCACTACAAGAAAGCATACCACAAGAATGCACTTAAGAAGGGACTGCTGGACTTCCATTCAGAAACAAGACACACCCCATCGTTCAACGAGTTCAAATCGGACTTCATGACACTAGTGGAGGCAATACAGTCACACAGACTAGACCAGCTAGCAGAAAAGAGACTACAGTACCTCCTAGACAAGTTCGAACTGTTCCAGCCCTTGAAACAGAAATCAGAAATACAAGAAAACAAAAACGTCCCCTACAGGGATTTCTACAACTCGAGAAAAGTAGACTGTGATCTGCTTCTGAGCGGCTGCATCAGCCAAAGAGAACTGAGCGAGTTCATCTGGGAGAAACTAAACACAGAACCACACAGAATCGTCTACGAAACATCCAACGGCAAGAGACTACCATTGAATGAATTTTTCGAAATCGGCGACTTGAAGGGAAACAAGGAGTGCATCCCCATCGGACTAAAGATTATCGACGACGATTTCCTCGATTGGTACAGGGACGTTTACCTCACCAACTACCACCTGTTCCAACTGTCCTCAGACACAATCGAGACAATAATCACCGGCAAGGAGTTCAGGTACTACCTCCTGGCAACGACTTTCCTAGAATTCGACAACTACATCGAGGGTGACTACTTTGCAGAAATTCTACAAAAGCATATACTCTCATTGGAAATGTCAAAGTACCAACTCGCACAGGTATCCGTGGACTTCCAATTCATGGACACCTCACTGGGGAAACAAAACAACTGGTGGGTCAAATTCTCCCATTGGCTACAGAAGCACAAGCTCATCTCGTACAATGTCCGTTGGAATGTTCGGATCTCCAGATCATTCACCGAGCTCTTCAACATGGGCCGCATTGCCAACTTTCAACAGTTTTTAGACCTAATATTCAACCCATTGCTCGACAAGGACAACACAGATGACTACGCACTAAAATTCTTCTTGAGTACACTCTGCTCTCTGGACCTGGTCATCAGTCAGACGGATGACTACCTATGGAAAGAATTCACAAGCATAGACCTGGAACCAAAGAAATGGGCAGCAAGTGGAGATAACCCAACAATTTCGCATTATATGTATTACCTCTACGCAAATCTGTCTAGAGTAAACGAGTATCGCTACAACCACAATGAAAACCTGTTCGTCCTAAGAAACTACTGTACACCTTCTACCTCAGCCAGCAGAACATCCCAGTTCAGCACCTCGGATATATACTTTAACGAGCAGGTCGAATCTCTGGTCTGCAACATGCTCCTATCTAACGGGGGGCTTCTACAGGGCGAGCCGGTGTGGGACAGCTCGGCCATGATAACGTATCTATACTATCTGTTCCAGATCCCGATAGTGGTAGCCCCTTTATCGTCTGTATCCCTAAGGTCGTCACTATCTCAAAATTTAACCAAAAAGGTTACATTATCTGCAGTCTCACAGAAGAGTGGAATTAATAATGGCAATATCAAAGAAACAGAAACCAAGAATCAGGTCAGAGACCTCTCAGTTCGCGGATACAGGCATTATGAGACGAATCCATTCCTAAAACTATTCAAGATTGGCTTCAAAATCTCATTATCTTCAAAGTCCATACTTTTCAACTCTTCATACACTCGTGAACCCACGATAGAAGAATACAGTGTTGCTGCAAGCATATATCTGTTGAATGCAGCGGACCTGTGTGAATTGGCAAGAAACTCGGTTCTTTCGAGTGAATATGACGGCTGGTATAAGTCACATTGGGCCGGTGTCACAATACATAAGAACACAGGCCACTTGACAATGAGCGAGCCAATAGGAATGGTTGATGTTTGGTATGATAACGACGAGGATACGAGAATCAAACACAATGTACCGGCCATAAGAAGGGAATACAGGTATGAAACACTGGACCAAGAATGGAAATTCATCAATAGTCAATTCGATTAGAGCCTACTACTGCAGAGCATAAGTGCAACCGCTTTTTTCTCCCACCCAGACGGTACAATATAAAGTATTGTCATTATTCTATAAATTATACATACAAAATCGTAAGCATGATCTAGACCCTATTGGCGTATGTGCCAATCTTATTTATCCAATTATTTCAATCGTTCCTCGCATACACCTGCCCTTAGCTTTCCCAGCTAGGCTTGATATCTCTAATATACTTTGCAAATTCCGCAAGTCGTTTATAGAGAGTTTCTTGGTTCCCGTAACTCCCAAGGTCAGATTTGGTATCACCATAATAAAACATTTTAAAGTTGCTTTCCACTTGATCATTATTTCCTAACTCCATCGATAAGTCCAGTACTGCAACGCTTCTTTGAAAGTACCACTTATTTACTACATTACCTTTCCTGCTTCTCCAGACTACTTCCTTCGGAAATTTCTTGAACATTAGGTTGAAAATGATATCGGAAATACCCAATGACCCCTTCAGTTTGGGTAGTACTGCAAATTTATCCAAGTATACAAACTGATTATCCTTAGGACCCTCGTACGTCAGAATCGCTATACCTTCATAATCGCCAATCACAATTACGGATGCAATGTTTCCATTGATTCTATTCAAGTAATGGGTTAGATCCAAGGACCTGTTAAAGCTCTGGTCTAGAATATGTTTCATCTTAACTAGGTCTAATTTTGCGGGGTGTGTAACCCCGGTTTTGTTATCTGATTCAGGAATCTTGTTTAAATCTTCAGGGAACCCTCTTGAATTAGAAGGAGAAAGTGTAGTATGATCGAATAGTTTGATATGAACACCTTTTTTAAATACGGTCGTCTTGAGAACTGCCTCGTCTTGCCTTGAGGTTTCATCTCTTTTTTCTAACTTCGATTCGGTGGTTGACTCGTCCAAAATATCTTCCTCTTCCTCTTCTACGCAAGTATTCAACTGGCTTGCAGCCTTCGTGCTATTCTTAAATCGCGGCAATGATGAAGATATTAATGACCTATCTGTGAGGAGGTTACAAATTAATGGATTTTTGGTCTCTGTGGACAATGCTGCTGCATCAACTGTCGTTATTAAACCTGTTGCACCAGTTGATAAATTTGAAAGCACAGTGTTCATTATTTCCAAGTTTTCTAGATGTTCTTTGATATCTGATTCTAAATTTACAATATGATCTTCATGGTAGTGCAAACTCAACCGTCCAACTAAATCCTCGGACTCTGGTAGTCTCTCGGCCAATATACCCAAAGCTTCATGCATATTTGACTTGAGTGGTTCAAACTCTTGGAAAAGGTTAATAAATACGTGTGCATTGTCGTTTCTTTCGCCAGATGGGGTGCCGCCGATTGAATTTAAAAGATAGAATTTATCAATATGCTGATGAGTATTTTGGCACAGATTGTTCATAAATTTCACAAAGTCCTTTGATATATATTCAGATGCGGAATACTCACTGTATATATAAGGTTTAATAATTGGGACCATATCAAGAACAGTATCGTCGAACAGTTTCGATCTTGGAGAAAGAATTGATCGGTAAACGCCTGTGCTAGATTTAGATAAGCCGTCTCTTAGATGCAATGGTTTCAGGGAGGCTCTAGTCACTAATTTATCTAGTATTTCTGCTTGTGTGTCGATATTATCCGAGGGTGGAATAATACAGATGGGTTTTAGTCCCAGCATTGATAGCCTCTTGATAGATGCAGATAATTTGGATAGTGTCCTCCAGTCAACTGTGTGCAGATGTCGAATAAGTAACAGGCAATGGTTAGTAATGCCTGACTCATCAGTGTATTTACGTAGATAGTCCTTAGTTTCACGTTTCGTAGCAGTTGAATTCAGAACTGATAATATCAACCTCTTCGAGGATGCATTCGGTTGCTCGTATTTCGGCTGGCGGGAAAATATATTCTTCAGCATAGGCTCAATTGGTTATGTTGGACTCTGTTACAGAATAAAAAGCATTCAGACTATTTCGGTTGGTCTCTTCTGACTGTTTATCTAACTCCAATATTGATGATTGATATAACAACTTCAACATCCCAGTTTGGCATCATCGGAGCTTCATAATATTTTCAAGAGATCAGTCATCACTGCCGTTGATACGCGCGACACGAAGCTCTGAAAAATATTTAATTGAAAACAAATGAAAGTGATAACTAAGAAGTAGCAAGCAGAATAAGTAGAATAAAGAAAAGTCAATATAGCGAATATGACATTACCTGAACATTTGAAAGGAACATTTTCTCCAGAGGAGATCCAGTTTATCGTAGAAGACCAAAAGATCAAAATATTTCCACGTATCACAACAAATATCCCGAAAAGCAGTCGACAACAAAATGGTGGCGTTTCAGGCATCGGCACATGGAAGCTCATGACTATGAAGGATGGACCATTGAACAATATGATAGCAACAAAATCAACAGAGGTGACGTTATGGTTAGCGCTATTGTTGAAGCAGCAATCCAAGTGTAATATTATAATACCTAGTTGGCTGACGATGAACGCGTTAGATTCAAAAATACAATATGAAACGAAACATACAGACAGATTCAGTTCTTTATCCTGGGACTGGCTGGTACTGTCAGAAATTTTATTCAAAAGAGCGGCTGATGATTTTAACGACCCAATACATGAGTTGCGGAAGCGTATCCAAGACCTGAAGGAGATTAGACAGGCTAAGGTATTGAAAGGTTTGAAATACTTGAATGAATCGCACCTGCAATTGGATAATCTAAGTCTTATGGAGGTGAATGAATTAAGGCCATTCATTATTGGTATAATGGATAAATTGAGAGAACTGCATTCTGCTGCCAACAATGAATCAAACACTAATAACGGGGAGATAGATATGGATCCTGAAGATTTTGATTTTGGTACACTTAAAAATGAAAGTAGCAGAGTTGGATTACATTAGCGAGATGCGAAGGTATATCGATAATAAGGAAGAATGTGCATATATTCACAAATATAAATACGTATATATCCATATATAAAAATGCATTGTATTCAAAATTGAAACCCACCAGGAGGCTTGAAATTGTTTCCAAATGGGAATGGGTTTTGTCCTTGGTTGCCAAAATTGAAGTTATTGTTACCTCGGTGTTGCTGATGGTTCCCATCTCTCATCTCGTCGTATTCTTTTTTCTTGTCCTCGTTATATAGAATTTCATATGCTTCATTTATTTCACTCATTTTTTCGTGTATCTTTACCTGTTCATCTTCTGGTAAACTTCCTTGCTTATCAGGATGGTATTTCTTGGTTAGAGATAGGTAGGCTTTTCTAACTTCCTTTGATGTGGCCTCTTTTGGAACACCTAATATTTTGTAATAGTCTTTATCGGTATGTTGCATCTGTTGTGGAGGAGGGTTATGGCCTCCTTGGTTAAAGTATTGGTGGTGCTGCTGTTGCTGGTTGAAATTCCATTCGAATTGCCTTTCTCTATGTTGTTGCTGTTCTTGTTCTTTCATTTTCATGACACCTTGTAGTACTTTTGACTGCTTTTGTATATATGGGTTTTCAGAGTTGAACAGCTCTTCTGCCTGGAAGAATTTAATCAATTCATCTTGTAAGTTGCCTTTGGAATGTTTAAAATTTTTCCTATGTATGATCTTGTCTACCATGAATATGGCTAATGTAGGGTATGTATTCCATACGTTCTTGATTAAACCGTCGGGCAACGAGGCATCTTTCTTGTTGATTGCATCCAGAAACTGTTTCCATTGCTCATCATCCAACGATTCCTTTAGAGCCTTCTTACAGTACTTGGAAATATTGTTTTTAGAATCCGTTCTTGCTTCTTTGTTCTTGGCAGATAAGGATGACTCTATGCTTGCTTGGCATAAGACCAAATCAATATACTTGAAAAATTCTAAACGCGATGCGTCCTTGATAAGAGGAGTGGCTTTACTATCCAAAGGAAGCAATCCTTTTGATAATGGTCTATTTGTTTTGAATATTTCTCTATTGTCGTTTATCATCTCTATGAATGTGTCATGTACCCATTGGTAATTAGTTTTACCCTCTTTGTTGTTGTCAGAATAGTATTTTCTTATCTTTTCCCAGTTTATCTGTTCTAAGTTAAGGTTTAGAGAATACGATTGGGTTTCTAAGAGCTGTGATATAGGTGGGTTGATTTTTCTCAATCTTGACGCCAGCCTGCTGATATCTTTGCAAGGCTTGTAGTCCATGTCAATGGCTAAACATTTCCTTAACTGGAAGTTAGGGTCGGCATTTAATAGTAGTAGCTGCAACAGTGCGTTGGAGTAATGTAACTGAATTCTTTGGTTTAAAGACAAAGATGATTTATACTTTTCCAGAATTATGTTGTACAGTTTGATGATCTCGTTCGCGATGGTTATATCATTGAAATTCTTTTCTTGTATTAATTGTTCGAATAGTATGTCAACTTTGATTGATAAAATGTCCAGGTCGTAAGGAGATATGTTTAGCATCGGTACCAGTTCATCATTTAAATCTAAGAGTTGCTTCAAAGAATAGTTATGTTTTATATTTTTAATCTTTTCAAAAAGTGTGGTATTCAGAGTTTGAAATAATTCCAGTGAATCATCGTCCTTATTCAACTTAGCCAGTTTATCCCAGTAGCCGAAGTCGACATATAGGTCTCCTAGCCTTGTCTTTGCCAAGTTATAATAAGAATCACCTTGGTCAGTAATCTTCTCGAACGACTTGATAGCGGGTATTTCTGTACCTATAGAAAGTTGAATAAGACCAAGCTTATAGTATAACTGGTTTCTAAATTGTTTCAAGCCTACATCTTTCGCATGCTTCTCTATACAATTATCCAGTTGCAAGATGGTCTGCTGGTATTTCGAAAGTTCACTCTTATCGAATTTGCCCAATGTCTTGGTAATTTCTTGAAAATGCTGTACTGTGCATTGATTTTTGTTTTCATGACTATGTCCATTATTCTGGTGATGAGGCTTGTTTGCCCCTGAGCAGAATGTCAATCCCAAATATTGGGACAATACAATCAGATACACACTAATTATCTGCAGTGGCACCATTATTCTCCGTGTTTATGTTTACTGACTTTGTGTACAATGGAATAGGAGTGTTGTGCATGAATAGTATCTGAATGTACATGTGTTCATTAATGCATTTATTTCTGAGCACATGATTTTTCAATTTTCGGGCATTTTCTGTGGGCTCCGTTGTCATGTGAACAGATCAGTCCCTGTTGGTGAACTTCAGGCATATAAGGATGGGGCAGCCGACTGGAAATGAGAGTGCTTGGAATCTTGTGTATACGGTCGTGAGCCATGGCACTTATTTATTTGTTTTTGCTAATAAAGAAAACCCCTGTATATGCTATTGAAGTAGTCTTGGTATGGTATTCCCGAAACTGATAGAACCCAGAAACAACTATGTATAATACCCGATATAGTCTTGGCACTGAGGCCTCCAGAGTTTACAGTATGGTATTGTTGTCAGATATGAGTTTCAAATGTTGTAAACGCAATGAGAGCAAGACTAATAACCGCTTCTTCCAATTCAAATTAGCTCTTGGTGTTACCCTCTCCAGGCGCGTCATCCTGTGTTTTTTTCTGGTGTCAACATAAGTTTATTGACGCGTTTCTCGAAAGATCATACAGATACAAGATATTGAATGTTTATAACAACAAACTACTTCTTGAGTATCGATAGTTTCCAGTTAAGGAACTGCGAGTAGAATAGTACACAGGTGTGCAACAGTTCCAATATGTATATCAAACGAATTATTATCAAGGGTTTTAAGACATATAGAAATGAAACGGTCATCGATAATGTATCGCCACATTTGAACATGATTATTGGTTCCAATGGTTCTGGTAAGTCCAACTTATTCTCAGCAGTACGTTTTGTTCTTAGTGACGATTACTCGAACTTGAAGAGGGAAGAGAGACAAGGTCTTATTCATCAAGGTTCGATTGGTAATTCCATCATGAGTGCTTCAGTGGAAATAGTGTTCCATGACCCGAGCGGCAAAGTTGTGCTGAGTTCCTTTGGTATCGCTCCTAAACCAGGCAATGAGATCTATATTAGAAGAACCGTAGGTTTGAAAAAGGATGATTATCAGATTAATGACAGAAACGTGACAAAGAGTGAAGTATTTAGAATTTTAGAAAGTGCAGGCTTTTCAATTAACAACCCCTACAATATTGTTCCACAGGGTAAAATCATTGCTTTAACAAATGCAAAGGATGACGAAAGATTGAAATTGCTAGAAGATGTCGTTGGTGCTAAGTCCTTTGAAGTCAAGTTGAATGCCTCGCTGAAGAAAATGCACGAAACCGATCTTAAGATGAAGCAAATTTCCACTGAAATGAAAGAATTAGATTCAAAGTTGCACGAAATGAATGAGGAAAAGAATGAGTTAGAAAAATTCAATGACTTTGAACGTAATAGGAAAGTGTTGCAGTTCACCCTGTACGATAGGGAACTAAATAATGTGATTAATCAGGTAGAGAAATTAGACGACAGCTATAACATGACATTCAATGACTCAAAGCAATACATTCAGGAATTGGACAAGAGAGAGGATATGATTAATAAGATTAACGAGGCTTTGATCAATATAGAGAATAAATTGAAGATGAAGTCTAGAACAGATTTGCAACAGTCAAAATCAATTTTCGAAGAACTTTCAAGTAAAGTCGCTGGTTTAAACGTGAAGATCAGTGATCTAAAGAGACAGATAAGTAATCATAATGAGCAGAAGAAAGGGTATTCAAAATCCCTTAATACTGTTGAGTCAGAAATCGAAAATAGAAAAAAGAGTTTGGATAAGGTCTTGCCAAGGTTTAATGAGTTGACAAGAGACGAAACCAGTTTCAAATTAGATTTAATGCAACTGCAGCACAAGAAGAGAGATCTTCTGATAAAGAAGGGTAACTATGCTCAATTTAAATCAAAGGAAGAACGTAATGAATGGATCAATTCTGAAATCAAGGAGCAAAATACCGTTCTGAGTAATTTGAAACAATCAGTAACAACCCATACAGAGGATTACAACAGAATAAATAACTCATTAGACTTGACCGAGGCAGAGATAATAGAGCTTGATGATTCTATACACGGACCAGGCATCTCGGCAGAATTAGAGGACTTGGCAAAAGAGCAAAATCAACAAAGGGAAATGTATGCAGCTAAGATTGATCAGCGTAAAGAATTGTGGAGAAGTGAACAAAAACTCACAACTGTCCTTGAAAACTATCTGAATGAAGTTAAGATTTCTCAGGGTAACGTGAACGAAACAATGAATAGAGACTTATCTATGGGTATAGCAAACATCAAGGAAATTACAGAGAAATTAAAGCTCTCTCATGATTCTGTCTATGGAACGGTAGGGGAATTAATTAAGGTTAATGAAAAATATAAGATTTGTGCTGAAGTAATCGGTGGTAATTCGCTATTCAACATTGTCGTTGACACAGAAGAAACTGCTTCCTTATTGATGCAAGAGCTGTATAGAATGAAAGGTGGTAGAGTGACATTCATACCTTTAAATAAGATTTCTGCTGATCCAAATGTTCGCTTTCCAACTAACGATGTTGATAGTTCCACCTCTGTTGCATTTACTCCATTGATTAAAAAAATAAAATACGACCCAAAATTTGAAAGAGCTATTCAGCATATATTCGGCAAAACAATAGTGGTTAAGGATCTATCCCAAGGCATGAAATTGGCAAAGAAGCATAATCTAAGTGCAATTACGCTAGATGGTGACAGGGCAGATAGAAGAGGTGTTCTAACCGGTGGTTATTATGACCAGCATAAGAAGAGAAGATTGGATTCTTTGAAACATCTAACAGACGCAAGAAATAACCATAAGAAGTCTTTGGATGAATTAGAAGTAGTTAAACAAAAATTGCAAGTTATTGATTCAGAAATTGATGATTTAAATGGTGCCATGAGAAGCACTTCTAGCAGAAAAGAAAATATTGCTACTGACCTTGAACAGTTTAGAATAAAACTTAACAACAAGAAAAATGAAAAATTAATTCAACAAGAATCTCTAAACTCTATTGTAGTAAAGAAAGAAAGACTTACGACTAATATCAGGATCATTGAAGACAAACTTTTGACGTACCAAGGCGATTTGGAAACCGATTTCGATAGTGAGTTGTCCGAAGAAGAGAAAATCGAATTGGAAAACACAAGTAATAAAATAACGACGATAACCAACAACTTGAACGTAACAATTGACTCGTTGGAAGATATTACAAATACAATCGATAAATTGAATGCAGAATTGGATTCAAAGTTAATACCACAAAAGAGTTACTTAGAGACAAAGATTGCAGAGTCGAGTGATACTTATATTAATGAACTACAAGATGAGCTGGATTTGATGTTGTCTAGCGTAGATGACTTAACTTCGCAAAAGGAATCTCTTGAAGAAGAAATCAATAATATTCAATCGGAAATTGATAATTTGAACGGAGAAAAGTTGAACAATGAAAAGGTATTAGATAAAGCAAATTCGCAGCAACGTCTGCTATTGAAAAAGATCGAGAATTTCCAAAAAAGCATCGAGAAGACAATGCTAAAAAGAACTGCACTCGTTTCAAGAAGGGACGAGTTGCAGCAAAAGATTAGAGAAATTGGCCTTTTATCTGAAGATATTTTAACTAATTTCAACGGTCT